>CAUYON010061450.1:0-17211 GCA_963573935.1 Arctocebus calabarensis
GTGGGACCACACCTATGGTTCATCTTAGAAGGGTACAGGCGAACCTTGCTAAATGCAGAATACAAATGTCTTCATATAATAATGGAGAAATTGCCGGGAGGGCTATGTTAATCAGGTTGATGAAAATAGTTAAGATTGTATTTGAAGCCAGCACATTGTACCCCTTGATTACACTATTGTACACAGCTATGATTTAATGATAAAGATAATAATAAATAAATAAAATAATTACACTAAGCATAAATGATCTAAACATCTCAATTAATAAGCAGAGGACATCAAGCTGAATAAAAAATGTAAGATTCAACTTCAGGCTATCTACAAGAAACACACTTAATATAAAGACATAGATTAAAAATAAAAAGATATAACAAAGACATCATGAAAACATTAATCAAAAGGAAGTTGGAATGACTATATTAATATTATACAAAACAAACATCGGAACAATAATATTATCAGGGATAAATGAAAATGTTACATAATGATCTGAATCAATTCATCAAGACATAATAATCTTAAATGTTTATACATATAATGACTGAGCTTTAAAAATACATGACTCAAAAAAAAATACATGACTCAAACATTGACAGAACTGATAAGAAAAATTGGCATATCCACAATTAGAGTCAGAGTTTTCCTTTTTTTTTTTTGGAGTCAGAACCTCAAGCTGTCTCCCTGGGTAGAATGCCATGGCATCACAACTCACAGCAACCTCCAACTCCTGGGCTTAAGCAATTCTCTTGCCTCAGCCTCCCAAGTAGCTGGGACTACAGACACCCACCACAATGCTGGCTATTTTTGTTGTTGTTGTTGTAGTTGTCATTGTTGTTTGGCAGGCCTGGGCTGGATTTGAACCCGCCAGCTCTGGTGTATGTGGCTAGCACCTTAGCCACTTGAGCTACAGGGGCCAAGTCAGAGTCAGAGATTTTAACATTGTCCTCTGCCTAAACATATCATCAAGAAAATAACAAGTGGGGTGGCGCCTGTGGCTCATCGACTAGGGTGCTGGCCCCATACACCAAAGGTGGTGGGTTCAAACCCGGCCTCGGCTACAAAACAGAAAAATAGCAGGGAATTGTGGTGGGCGCCTGTAGTCCCAGCTACTCAGGAGGCTGAGGCAAGAGAATCACCTAAGCCCAGGAACTGGAGGTTGCTGTGAGCTGTATGATGTCACAGCACTCTTCCAAGGGTGATAAAGTGAGACAAAAAAAGAAAGAAAGAAAGAAAAGAACAAGTGATCCCATCTCATTGTGGGCAAGAGATTTGAATAAAAACTTCTCTGAAGAAGACAGGCACATGGCCTACAGACACATGAAAAAATGCTCATCATTCTTAATTAGAAGAGAAATGCAAATCAAAACTACTTTGAGATATCATCTAACCCCAGTAAGAGCAGCATGCATAACAAAATTCCAAAACTATAGAGGTTGGCATGGATGTGGAGAAAAGGGGACACTTCTGCACTGCTGGTGGTAATGCAAACTAATACGGTCCTTTTGGAAAGAAGTTTGGAGATCACTTAGGGATCTAAAAATAGACCTGCCATTCAATCCTGTAATTCCTCTACTACATCCAGGTATACATCCAGAAGACCAAAAATCACTTTATAATAAAGATATTTGCACCAGAATGTTTATTGCAGCCCAATTCACAATTGCTAAGTCATGGAAGAAACCCAGGTGCCCATTGACCCACGAATGGATTAATAAATTTTGGTATATGTACACCATGAAATATTATGCAGCCTTAAAAATGACAGAGACAGCTCAGCGCCTGTGACTCAACGGACTAAGGCACCAGCCACGTACACCTGAACTGGTGGGTTCAAGTCCAGCCCAGGCCCACCAAACAACAATGACAGCTACAACCAAAAAAAAAAAAAAATGGCCGGGCGTTGTGGTAGGGGCCTGTGGTCCCAGCTACCTGGGAGGCAGAGACAGGACACTTGCTTGAGCCCAGGAATTGAAGGTTGCTTTGAGCTGTGATGCCACAGCACTCTATCCAGGGTGATAGCTTGAGGCTCTGTCTCAAAACAAAAAAACAAAAGACGGAGACTTTACCTCTTTTATGTTTACCTGAATGGAGCTGGAACATATTCTTCTTAGTAAAGTATCTCAAGAATGGAAGAAGAGTATCCAACGTACTCAGCTCTACCATGAAACCAATATATAATCAATAACTCTTCCATATGAAAGCTATAACCCAACTATAGCCCAAGATGGAGGGGAAGAGGAGGAGTAGGGGAAAGGAGAGGATGGGTGGAGGGAGGGTACACACTTATGGTCAGACCATTACTGATGGTGCATTTTACAAGGGTACATGTCAAATCTACTAAGTATAGAGTGTAATTGTTATAACACAATTAAGAAAGTGTGGTGAAGGCTATGTTAACCAGTTTGTTGTACATATTTCAAATTGTATATAAAACCAGCACATTGTACCCCATAAATGCATTAATGTACACAGTTATGATTTAATTTTTTTAAAAAGGAAAAAAATAAATTCTTACAATGCTAATAAAAAAAGTTCATAGAATAGTGACTGATAAAGGCATGTAAGGTTTGAACAATGCTGTGGAGCATATTAGGTAATAGGTAATAAGGTAACAATTACAAAATACACAGTCTCTTAAATACACACAAAACATCACCAAGGTAGACTATAAACCGAGCTTTAAAATAAATCTGATGAAACTTTAAAGGGTTAAAATCATACAGAGTATATTTTATAAGCCTGAGTCAATAAAATTAAAAATCAGTTTTAAGCGAGGCATGGTGGCTTGCTCCTATAATCCCAGCACTGTGGGAGGCTGAGAAGGGAGAATTGTTTTAGCTCAGGAATTTAAGACTTGACTGAGCAAGAGTGAGACTGTGACTCATTAAAAAAAAAAAAAAAAAAACTGGACGCTGTGGCAGGGGCCTATAGTCTCAGTGGCTTCTAGAAGCTGATGCGGCGGGATGCCTACAGCCCAAGTCTGAGGTTACAGCGAGCTATGACACCATTGCACTCTGCTCAGGGCATAGAGTGAGACTCTGTCTCAACAGCAACAAAAATCAGTTTTAAGAGAATCTATAAAATCCCTAAATACTTTGAAGTTAAGAAATTTAGGCTCCACTACTACAACTGGCTTGGACCCCACGTGTGCAAGTTGCCACAATGGAAGTCAAAGGGGAAAAAAAAAATCACAGGAAAGAGTGCAAAGGCATCACAAAGAAAAAACAAATTTCATAAAAACAATGATTCTGGTTTTTCAAGGACATTCCCAAGAAAAGTTGCTAAAGAAGATGGATCCAAAATTACATCTAAGAACTTTGAGAAAAGTACCACAAAACCTGGGGAAAGGGTACAAAGCAATTCAAGAATAAGCAACAAGGAGACAAAGCACCAAAGAACAAATTCCAGCAGGCAAATAAATTCAGCAAAAAGAGAAAATTCCAGCCAGATAGTAAAAGTGATGAATCAGCAATCAAGAAACCCAAATGCGATGACTTCAAAAAGAAGAAAGAACTGAAGCAGAATAGGCAACTCAGCGATAAGACCAACTATGACATTGTTGTTCGAGCAAAGCAGATTTGGGAGATTTTAAGAATAAAAGACTGTGACAAAGAGAAAAGAGTAAAGTTAATGAATGACTTGTAGAAGTTGATCCAAGGGAAAATTAAAACTATTGCGTTTGCACATGATTCTTCTCATGTGACCCGGTGTTACATTCAGTATGGTAATGAAGAACACAGAAAATAGGCCTTTGAAGAATTGCCAGATGATTTGGTTGAATTAAGTAAAGCCAAATATTCTAGAAATGTTGTTAAGAAACTTCTCATGTATGGAAGTAAGCCACACATTGCAGAGATAATCCAAAACTTTAAAGGCCAGGTGAGGAAGATGCTGCAGCATGTGGAAGCCTCAGCCATCATGGAGTATGCCTACAATGACAAAGCCATTTTGGAGCAGAGGATCATGCTGACAGAAGAGCTCTGCGGGAACACGTTCTGGCTGTACAAGACAGCAGATCACCCAACTCTGGAAAAAGTATTAGAGGTGCAGCCAGAAAAATTAGAGCTCATTACGGATGAAATGAAACAGATTTAAATCCAATGGCCCAAAAGGAAGCTGTGATTAAGCACTCATTGGTGCATAAAGTATTCTTGGATTTTTTTACCTATGTACCCCCCAAACTCAGATCAGAAATGATTGAAGCCATCCGTGAAGCAGTGGTGTACCTGGCGCACACACACGATGGCGCCAGAGTAGCCATGCACTGCCTGTGGCACGGCACACCCAAGGTAAGTTTGGCGGCACTGGCCTGTGAACACTGCCCTTCAGGGCCACACCTTGTCTGTAGGCTTAACGCCTGTCATTAGATCTTTAGTCTTCTTTGGTGTTTGCCCTACTGTGCATAAACAACATTATTTTCTCAAAGTTGTACCTGAGGGCCTTACCGGAATTTGCTGTCTGCCAAAGGCCTAGTGTTTCTTCTCTGCTTTAGTAGAAATCCTACAGTTTCAATAAAGGATGACAAGGGCTCTGTCATGAAGTTAAACACATAGATATGTATGTATAGAGGTTTTTGTACCTATCCGGCTCTATCATTTCTCATTTCATGATCATATTGAAGGATGAAGAGGAAGGAGGAGACTGCAGACAGATAGTTACACATTTGCTCCTGTGGGTGTTAAGTACTTTGAGGGAAAAGGTAAAAATCCGTTTTAATCACAGAGGTTAGCAGAAAGGATTGTTTCCTTGATTAGCATAATTTTGCCTTCAAAAGACAAGACGTATTATATCTACTTTCTCAACACAAATTGTATATAACAAATACATATGAATAGTAACTGTATGGCTGAGTCGATGCATTTGAAGACAGTTCAGACCTTTGTAGATCTCTCAGATCACATTGTATGAGGTGGTTTCTCTAGGTTCCCCTTCTAACCTACAATTTTATGGCTCCATATTTATGTTTGAATGACTAGTCATATACAAATTCAAGGTTATAATAGCTCTGAGAGGACTTCTTATATAGTATATTCCAGGGTTTTTTTTTCTTTCTGGCTATAAGACTATTATTTTCATTAATGAAAAGTATGCTACTCAAATGAAAATTTAATATTACATAAAATTTTAAACTATGAAATGCCATTAATATATAACTAAAAGTTCATCAAGACAAATTTTTCTGTTTTAGGACAGGAAAGTGATTGTGAAAACAATGAAGACTTACGTTGAAAAAGTGGCTAATGTAAGTATAACAAAACTACTTTATTTCATTTAATTATCTTTAATATGAAAATGAATTGATGTCCATTATAGAAAATTTAGAAAACTCAGAAAGTTGCAAGAAGAAAATTATTTATTTTGTTTTATTACAATCTTTTTCTATGCATGTATATTTCATATATTAAATCTAGGTAAATAATGTCAGATTATATTTCAGAAATTTGATAATCAGTTTTCATTACCATCAAAACCATAGCAGGAATTGAAATTTCTCTCTTCTTAGAATAAATTTGCAGAATGGTCATGGAAAATCCAAGTTGTTAAATTTTATAGTTCTTTAGGATGCTTTAGCAGTGCAATAACAGTGCTCTTCATAAAATTAGTGGGAACAAATCAGTGAAATGTAGATATAGCTCAAAACTTAAATTTATATTTATTACGATATATATTCTATACTCCCACTGAAAAAACAGGTGGCCATAAGGTTTTTCCTATGGAATTAATTGCCTCAAAAATAATATTTATATGTATATAGATGTTAGTTTTCCAGAGTATTATTATGAAATTCTGTAACTAGAATATACATTAATAAATATAATTTTAATTTTTGAGCTATATCTTATATTTCACTGATAACTTTGTTCATTATTAAATTTCAAATTTATTGATGAATTAAAATTATTTAGTGATCAACTACTTTGTCCTCTGGAAAATCAAACGAGAACTACTTATTATACTTATAGGAAATGTTAATTCAAACAAAGATAAAATTGGTGCTGTGTGATTGTATTACCTGCTGTCTTCCATAGAGCTGAGATTTGAAGAGTTAATATAAAGCCATTTAAAAGGCAGGCAACTTTCCTGTAACAGAGTGAAAAATGGGATTCTCTAATGAGTTGTTTCCAGAGTATGAGATTATTTTATGACTCATAATTCATCATTAAGTACATTTTTATGCATGACATCTTAATTTGAATACTTTATATTAAAAATGAGTAAAAATAGAGTGTTAATAGAAAATTTGAAAACATTAATAGTAAGACATTTTTTAATAATAAAATTAGATTGTTTTAATTTTACAATTTGGTTATGGCAGGTAATTCAGCAGTACTTTTTTGAGATCCTAATCCCTGGATGGCATTGTGATAGAAAAAGAAATTAATAATATCTTTTATTATCTCTAAGAGTTATTTCTAAAAGAGGGAGATAAACTTGACGTATGGATTTGATCTAGAAGTGTTCAATTTCCAAATATTGATAGTCTTTTGCTATACCACATAGAACTTCAGTCCATTTAGCAGTTACATGCCAATGGGGGGTGATCAGAGAGCGTTTGTTTTCACTTGTCCCTCAGTGTGCCCCATTGATACTTGACTGTTAAATTTACTGAGACTTATTTTATGGCCCAACAGATATACTATCTTGAAAAGAATACAGGATGGCCATAAAGTTCGTATGCAATTTTAAATTGCACCTTTATATTGTGGAGTTGTTGATGTGTTATTCTGCAAATTCTATAAATATCAGTTATAACGATCAAAGAGGTTGATAGTGTGCAGATCATCATTTGCTGAGAGAAACATGTTAAAATTTCCAAATACACTTGTGGAATTGTCTATTTCTTGCTTAAATTCAATTCTGTATCAGCTTCTGTTACATTCATCCAGAGATATTTTGCACTTGATTTTACTTGCAGATGACTTAAGAAAACTGAAACCAGTGGTTTTGTGCTCTGCATGTTCTCCATTTTGTTTCCTTAATTCATGTTAGGGGTCGTTTTATTTCTACATATATACCTCTGTCTACGGCACTCTCTTGAGTGACTTCATAATATTTCATTTTTTATACCAAAATTCATTTAACCAGTCCCTGCTCTTGGACACTTGAGTAGTGTGTAGATTTTTTTTATTATTATTATAATTAGTACTCCAGTGAATATCCTTATGCCATCTTTGTATTTAACATGGAAGTATGTCTATAGGATAAATATTTAGAACAAGAATTTCTGGATCAGATCATGCATGCCCTTTAATTTTCATAGATAGTGTCAGTTGTTCTCCGAAGAAGTTGAACCATTTTACATTCTTGCCTACATGAAATTGTGCCTTCTTTTCCCCAAACCTTTGATAAATTAGTCCATTGTCAAAGATTTTCACCATTGCCTATAGGATAGGTGGAAAATGGTATTTTTTTTGTTTTAATTATCCCTAATTATTTCATTCAGAATTATTTCAAACATTTAAAGCCATTTATATTCTTTTCAGTGAACTGACATTTTACATTCTTTCCTGACTTAGATTTTTCGTCTTTATGTAATAAGGATGTTAGACCTTTTTTGTTGTTTTTTTCTCTGTTTGTCTCTTTGACCTTAAATTAGCATTTATTACCAATATATTGTATTCATCAGACCTGGCTCTGAATGACTGTGTGCTATCATCAAATATCAAATCTCCATCAAAACTTAAAAAACAGACGTTTATATCATCATCCAGGATACATCTCCCTGCCCCCAAATTCCACAAGCTCTGAAAATAGATTTTTTAACATAAAATAGGAGGTCTTTAAATGTTTGTAACAGTATTGGCATCATGGGAATAATTATATTATTTCAAGGGGTGACTGTTGTGAAAACCACAGTTATTTATAAGATCTTGTGCTTCTGTGTCTGAAACAATGCGCTTTATCTTATTCTCATATTCAATATGCAATTACACTCTTCTAGTTTATTTTTTCAGTATCTGTATTCTAATTATGTAGGAGTATCTTTTAAGAAACTGGACAGTTACAAAAGAAAATGAAAAATCATTTCTAAGTCTTTAACTCATAGATGACTATTACATTGTTTTGCCTTCCAGGATTTTCTTTATATATGTTATTTTACATATATATGTAGAGTATGTACATAAAATTATATCTGAATTTATTATACATTTTCTTTTCTGTGATTGGAATATTTGATATGTGAATATATATACTATATATGGAAAAAATATATAGGACGTTTTTTTTCTTTTTTATCTTACCACTTGAACTTTCCTGCTATTCATTAACAGGTCTGTTTAAACAGGTGTTATGTCCTGGTTAGTCTTGTGCTGTGTAGTAATGAAGAATGTGCTTTTCTGTTTCTTCTTTTTTTTTTTAATCAAGCGTACCTCTAGAATATAATTAACTAGGTTGTGATAAGAGTGGAAGCCCATTTGAATAGCTTTCGTTCATCTTCCTTATGTTAGGCAAGTGTCTGTGTTGACTTTAGTAAAGGGACATCCTGGGTGAAATAAGCGTGGACGTCTGTGCTTTTTTTTTAAACCCTTATGGGCTTCTAATTCTTGCAGGGCCAATACTCCCATTTGGTTTTACTGGCGGCATTTGATTGCATTGATGACACCAAGCTTGTGAAGCAGATTATCATATCAGTAAGTAATTTTGCGGGTCTTGAATTTAAGTTACATTGGTAGACTAATTCTGGGTTTGCATTTTCTTTCATACAAGATGCGTAAAGACTTTCATCTGTGCTTTCTGCTGTTACTTTCTGTTATATTTTAGTTATCAGTTAAGTCTTATTTTGGAGGTTTGCGTTTTTCCTATATAAATCATGACCTTGTAACTTGATATTAATACTGTTTCAATTATTTTGAAACACTATGGTTAAATTAAAACTTAACACTTTTATTTTGGATTAGGGTCAATAACACTTTTGTTTTGGATTAGAGTCAGCATGGCCTTTTAGACCATACACAACTCTAAAATATGAAATATCAGCAAAGTAACACTTAGATATGACCCGAAATTGGTTAACATAGTATAATTCCTCACTTATTCCAGAACTCATATACAGACAGAGGATAGCCATGGCCTTTTTAACTCTCTTTCTCCATACAGAGAAGCTGTCTCTGTACAGTCACCTAGTTTATCCAAGTATCTGTGCTGGGTTGAACTGACGGAAAAGAAAACCTCATAAGACTGAATTATGGTGCTTTGTAGAGCTTTTGTAGAGTCTGAATAAAGGTTATTACTAAAATTAAAATGCTAGCTTTCTTTTTACATTTCAGGCTACAGTTTCTTCTAGGCGAGTGTCATCACCATAAAGTAGTAATACTTGAATATTCTTAAACTTGGCCTTTAGAAAAACTGAGTTGTCCTCTTAGAGAAACTATTCCATAGTAAAAAATTGCATTCAAAACTATTTCTGTTTCCTTCGTCCTGCAGTGATAGCCTCTTTTTCTGATTCTGTGATCCTTTTCTCTTCCCTTCCTTTATTTTTAGTGTACAGGTGATATTGGACATAGGGTAGAGATTTTGTGGGGTGGGGAGAAGAAAATGCAACATTGGTAGCAGTGACCCCATAATCTTATAGACATAGGTTATTCTGAAAATTACACAGTCCTTTCTGTTTGATAAACATGGGCCTTTGGAGAAATCTTGGTGATGGCAAGTGGTAATTTTCTCACTATAGGGAGAGAGAAAGGATATGGGTGATTCAGAAAGTAATTTACCTGTTGTCAGGTGGTGGTGCTATAGCCTCTCTGGACCAGTAGAGGAGGGTGTTAATAGAAATAGTCTATCAGCTCTGTGGAGGGAAAGATTTGTTTACTTAAATGCCAGCTGTAGGTCCCACTGTATGTGAATTTCTCATGCCCTTGCTGTCATTTTCCAACTTTACCCTTGACTATTTTAAGATTGTGGTGACTTTCTTTGGGATAGGATTGTGGGAAGAAACAAGTTGGCAAGACTTTCATGTCACAAACTGAGTATGTTGACATGTTCCTTGTGACTTTATTACCCTTTTGACTCCAATCAATAATGATTGTTTTTCATTCCTGTGACAGAGATGTGAGACCATAGAATTGGCTAATGAATAAAGTTGTTTCACAAAAATGGAAACAGGCTGGGATATTGAAAGTTTGCTTTTGTTCAGTATTTTCATGACAACTAAAATTTGCATAACTGTTTCAAATAGATTTCAAGAGAAACCAGACTTCTTCAGGAGTTGACAGAATTGTCTATTAGATTAATTTTCTTTTTCCAAAAACGTAGCCCACTTCACATTGCTGTTGAAACAGTTTTGATTCCTTGTGTTTATCAGCTTGATTCCCACAACTATTTAACCCACATTCCTAATGACCTTCTTGTACTCAGGCTTTCCCTGAAAGGACTGATTTGCTGATCTCTTTCTAACTGACAAATGCTCAACAGGTTCTGTGTGTCATTAAACTATGTAGCTAGTGATAGAATGCTGGAATGCTAACTGCTGTTCCATTTTTCTCACCCATCCACCACAAAACCTGTTGTAGTACAACAATGTTTTTTAAAAAGAGCTAAGAAAGCCTGGTGTTAAATATCCTGTTCAGGGCACCCACACTTCCCAAAATGTCAGATTGAAATCACAGTCTGGTCAGCTGAGCCCTTCACCTTTCAAAATGGATACAAATTCTCTCACCTACTTTACTTTCCAAAATAAACATACTTATAAAATCTGATCCCGGTTTCCCTTGAAGTGTGCTACAGCTGGTTTGACAGCAGTGTTCATGGGAAAGGAAATAAATCCACTAGCTAAGTGCTGTTAGAGGGTGAATAAATATTGATGCATATTTTTAAATGTTATTTTTAAAATATATAGAAAGTACATAACAGTACAGAGAACACCCGCCTCTCACCATCTGACAGAAAGGAATAAAATGTGATCAGTACAGTTCAAGTTTAAGCCCTTTGTGTACCTGTCCCTGCCCCATACCTACTATGATGAATTTGTAATTCTGTGCATTTCCTTATCTTTTCACTGTATGTTGTTGTATATAACTTTATTTTATGTTTATAAGTTCTCTGTGTGTGACGTCTTGTGTGTCTTCTTTTGCTACTTACTGTTTTATTCTGAAAGTATGTCCATGGACTACATCAACAGAGATCAGCAAACCTTATAAAAGACCAGAAAGTTACTACTCTTTCTTCAGAAGCCATGTATGTTCTCTGTCACATATTCTTGTTTGTTTTGTTTTTGTTTTTTAGCAACCATTTGAGACATAAAAACTATACAGCTTGCAGGGTGTACAAAAACAGGCCACAGGCTGGTTTTGATCCATGGGCAATAGTTTGCCCTCTGTATTCTAAATCGTTTATTTTTCAATCCCGAAAAGTATTCTCCTACATATGAATATGGAGCAACTTATTTTTATATTTTCCTGGGGATAGATTTAGGTTGTTTATAATTTTAAAAACTATATTTCATTCCTACTAATTTTTGCTATTGCAAATAGTTCTGTGAACATTTTTTCATATGTCTCTTTGGACACATGTTAAGTTTCTCTACTATAGCAGAATTAAATTGCAATGAATTATAGATTGCTGATTGCCAAATATGATGTACATATATTTATATAGAGTTATGTATCCATATTTCCACCCAGCCACTATAAACCTCTTGCATTATACAGTGCTTTTAAAAATAGCCAAGAAAGCTTAGTGTTGCTAAGCATTCTATTCAGAGTAACTGAATTTCCCGAAATGTCAAGTTGAAATCATAGCCTGATAGTCCCTCCTTGGTTTCTGTTAAGTCCAAGCTTCAGCCCAATCATCAGATAGTGTTTGTTCTCTGACCTTCCGGCCAGGTTATTCTCCCCATCCTTTCAACTACCGCAGTCTTTGTTTTTCCTTTAGCCGTTAATTATGATCTGAGGGCTCACAAACTTAAAAACCTCCATTGACCTGACAGGTAAAATGAGTGACCAGGTCAGGTGAGACCAGGAGGTTTGGTGGGACTGTGGGAAACAGAGAGAGATAATGTCCTGTCTGGGGTGGCAGCCACCTGACTGGCAGTGTTAGGTCTAGGTTGATAGACCTTCCAGTTTTTTTGTTTCTAATTGAAGTATAAAATACACATAAGATTTTCTGTCTTAGCCATTTTACATATACATTGTTGTACAAATAGTCTCTAGGACTTTTTTTTTAATCTTGGAAATCTGAAACCCTATACTCATTAAACTAGACCTTCCCGTTTTCTGAGCACAGCCCAAAAGATGGACTTTTGGATGAAATCACCCTGTTTTCACAAGAGAAAGATCAAAAGGTCTCCTGGTGATTTATCTTTCCCTTTGCACTTTTGTTAGTCATTATTCAATTCTCTTATTTTCTTTTTTATTTTTTCATTAACTTTCTTGCTTATTCTACTAGATTTTAGCTCCTCTGGTCAAAGTAGTCTGCATTTCTTCCCCCCCCACCACCACCACCACAACAAACTACCAAAGAGTGTGTACCCCATAGGCTTAGTTCTCAATAATGTGTTGATTTTTGCATTTCTATCTCCACCAAAAATGTGCTTCCTGTGTGTGCACTCTTCATTTTGACCTTTACCCTTCCTCTTTAAAAGAGGGTTGGCAACATAAAAGTGCCAAGGAATCTGGCAAGAGTTCAACCCAAGGAGGTCAGAATTAGCCAGAGATGTTTTCAGAAGGGAGGTCTTTTGTTCCTGTGCTTTCTTCTGTTGACATGCCTACTTTAGAGCTTGAGAAGAAGAAATGACAACAAATGGACCTTATGATTTTTCTCTAAGTTAATTGTTGCAAGGGGTGAGCCAAGCCAAAACCATTGAAACGGCACCTTCATTGTTGATATTTTCTCTTTTTGAGATTGTAAACTTAGAGCCCTACCAACTTACTTAATCTCCAGTGATTAGGATGCTAATATTGAGAGCTGTAATTTTAATATGAAGTAATTATTTATAGAAATTTTAAATTTTTCAACAGATGACTTTCTGATTTGCTCTTGATATGACCCATGGGTTGGGCAGGTGTATTGTTTTCTTTTACAAATAACACAAAGAAGTTTTTTTTGTTGTTGTTGTTGTTTTGTTTTGTTTTGTTTTGTAGAGACAGTGTTTCACTTTATCACCCACAGTAGAGTGCCATGGCATCACATAGCTCACAGCAACCTCCAACTCCTGGGCTTAGGCGATTCTTTTGCCTCAGCCTCCCGAGTAGCTGGGACTACAGGTGCCCGCCACAACGCCTATCTGTTTTTTTGTTGCAGTTTGGCCAGGCAGGTTTGAACCCACCATCCTCCATATATGGGACCGGTGCCCTCCTCACTGAGCCACAGGCGCTGTCCACACAAAGATGTTTTTAAAAGGATTTCCCAAAGCTACACAGCTAAAATTTAGGGCTTCAAAGACTAAATTCTGCACCATGTCAACTATGCCATAGCTGTTTCCTACTGAGATATTTGTTACTGGAATTGTTGGTACTCTCCAGGCAATAAGTAGAACTTTCTCGTAACCCAAGTTAAAGAGAAATGGATTAATACCTATAAAATAGCAAGACTTATATGCTGTTTTTCTGTTCTTTCAAAGATGTATGTTTTTTGGTGGTAGAGGAAAGTTGGAATAAGGGTGAGTTGGGGAAGAATTAAATGTGACATTTGTAAGTAAACATTTTTTAGTTTCACGAGATGGTAAATTTGCAAACATTGCACACTCTTTTAAAACCCTTCATTAAACATGAATTTAGAGTATAAATTCTTTTATTACAAACCAAAAGGCTGTAAAGTTCAGTGAATTTGGGGCCTAATCCTTTGAGTAGTAATTATACACAGATTTTATGTGTATCTTGAAGTCCCACTTTCTTGTGTTATAAAACCATTTCTACCAAAGCCATAAGTGTTAGATTAGTTCAGTTCATTATATTCCAGTCATTTATTTTAAAGACAGCGAAAGTTCATTGGCTCTGTAAGACTGTACTAACTGGCCCAGATGATACGACATACTTGGTTTAGGCATTTGTCCTCTGTTATGAGTGGTTAACACTGGTATATAAAGTAATGGAGACAGGCACACTAAGTGTATGTACTCTATTTGGTGCACTAAACACTCCATTCTCAAAAATACATATTGAGTCCACTTTTGCACTTGGCCTTGAAATTTCAAAAATGTGGCTCGGCGCCTGTGGCTCAACGGGCTAAGGCGCCAGCCACGTACACCTGAGCTGGTGGGTTCAAACACAGCCCTGGCCAAACAACAATTACGTGCAACCAAAAAATGGTCGGATGTTGTGGCGGGCGCCTGTAGTCCCAGCTACTTGGGAGGCAGAGGCAAGAGACTCGTTTGAGCCCAGGAATTGAATATTGCTGTGCGCTGTGATGCCACGGCACTCTAACCAGGGTGACAGCTTGAGGCTCTGTCTCAAAAAAAAAAAAAAAAAAAAAATTTCAAAAATGCTTCCTACTCTATACATTGTGTATGTGTGGGGGGGGAGGGTGTCTTTCATTACTGAAATTTTAAGTTCATTTTCCCTAGGTAGTTGAAATTACATATCCATTTTGAGGTGGTTATTTTTGTTGAAGCTGTTCTCTGAAAACTTTTATGTTTTATGTAGAAATCTTATACTGTGACCTTAAGTTTCTTCAGAAGTAGTTAGGAGAGCACAGTGGGGATTGGAGTCCTAGAATCAGGACATGGTTGTGTGGAGATTATTTAAGATGCTGGATGTGCAGTTCTCAGAGGTGTGTGACTCCTAGTAAGCACTTAACGAGTGCTAGCTACTGTTACTAATTATCAGCAGCACAGTATACTTGTGTGCAGGAGATGAGGGAAGCTTAGAATTTAAAAAAGAGGAATGTAGTATGTGGATTCTGGGGTTGAACCATGGGATCGTGAAGTTTGCTGGGTTACAATCCCGTGGTTGATAACAGACTTAATTTGGGGGTTGATTGCTTACACTAAAATGACTCATCGGCCTTTGTAGATAAACAGATCTGACTGTATCTCAGTTCCTTAAGAGAAGGTTGTATGCTTTCTGTAGAGACTGGATTTGGAGTCAGAGGTCTAGAACTCGGCAACACTGACATTGATGTTCTGTGGTGGATGCTTCTCCCTTGCCTTCAGCCTGGTGAGAGTTGAACTGAATTCTCTCTGAGGCCCCAGTCAGTTCTAAGGAACCTGTAGTACTCAAACATGCTTTTGAACATTTATAAGGTTTATTACAAGAAGTAGGAATGTTGGGGGAGGGACAAACTGGTGATTTTTTTCTATTGCATATTTTCCATTAAAATTAAAGGAATTTCCAAATAGTGACTTCTCTATCTTTGAAAACATTAACAGATTTACACAGGAGCTCAGTTAGGGTGGGCAGGGAGTCATTGCTTTTGTCACATAATATTGCACATAACTAGAGAAAGGAGATTACAGTTCTTGTGTGTGTGTTGATTGATAAGAATAATTTGTAACTATGCAGTGGAGTCTTTCTGAGTTTGGTTTTCTGTTCTCTTTTTTGTTTTTCATTATAATAGTTAAACAGCTTTCATTTGCCATAAATAAGCAACCTAACTTTAAAAGCCTTTATCTACTTGTTGTACTTAACAGAGTTTCTTTATATCCTTTCACTTACATCTCAGTCGGGAAATTCTAATAGCAATGTTCTTCATCCTTGCTGAAGCTACATTTAAGTGCAACTGCAAATTAGCTGTATCTGCTCAGTGACCTCAGCAAGCAATGTTCCTGGTAATAGTGGCCCAAGAAATATTGGTCATAATGAATAAAGATACTCCTTTAAATATTTTTTAAGTCATTGGCTTAATTAATTAACGTAAATGGATTGTTCAGTAATGCTAGTCACACTAGAGAATCGATTCTGTGTTCTAAGTATAAATCTCCTTGTACTTTAATGAGAAAATTTCAGAACTAGCTCCACATTTTCCATTAAGTACTCTAGAGAAAATAATTAAGTGTATATTCTTCTTTTCTATTTAAATCTCAGCCATACTTTTAAGAATATAGAGCAGTGGCTCACACCTATAATCCTAGTACTCTGGGAGGCTGAGGCAGGTGGATTGCTTGAGCTCAGGAGTTTCAGACCAGCCTGAGCAAGAGAGAGACCCCATCTCTAAAAATAGCCAGGCAAGCTTTTTTCAGCTTTCCGCTTGGAGGAGGCCAAGGTGCAACTTTCTTCGGTTGTCTTGAATCCGGGTTCATATGACACCAGCTGCCTCCACCATGCTGCCTTAGTTCGACCCCAATGGGTCAAAGTCGTGTACCTGAGGTACACCCATGGGGAAGTCGGTGCCACATCTGCCCTGGCCCCCAAGATCGGCCCCATGGGTTTGTCTCCAAAAAAGGTTGGAGATGACATTGCCAAGGCAACCAGTGACTAGAAGGGGCTGAGGATTACAGTGAAACTGACTATCCAAAACAGATAGGCCCAGATTGAAGTGGTACCTTCTGCCTCTGCCTTCATCATCAAAGCCCTCAAGGAACTGCAGAGAGACAGAAAGAAACAGAAAAGCATTAAATACAATGGAAATATCACTTATGATGAGATTATCAACATTGCCAGACAGATGCAGCAACAATCTTTAGCCAAAGAACTCTCTGGAATCATTAAAGAGATCCTGGGGACAGCCTAGTCTGTGGGCTGCAATGCTGATGGCTACCACCCTCATGACATCCTAGATGACATTAACACTGGTGCTGTGGACTGCCCAGCTAGTTAAAAAGTACTACGGAAAATAAAGTATCATTTGACACCCAGAAAAAAATAAAAAAAAAATAGCCAGGCCTGGACGGCACCTGTATCTCAAAGGAGTAGGGCACCAGCCCCATATACCAGAGGTAGCAGGTTCAAACCCGGCCCCGGGCAAAAACTACAAAAAAAAAAAAAAAGCCAGGCATTTGGTGGGCGCCTATAGTTCCAGCTACTCAGGAGGTTGAAGCAAGAAGATTGCGTGAACGCAAGAGTTAGAGGTTGCTGTGAACTATGACACCATCACACTCTATTGAGGGCAACAAAGTGGGGCTCTGTCTCAAAAAAAAAAAGAAAAGAAAAAAGTATATAGATGTCAATTTCTTTTTTTTCTTTTAATTTTGCAGGAAATCATCAGTTCCTTGCCTAACATAGTAAATGATAAATATGGAAGGAAGGTCCTATTGTATTTACTAAGCCCCAGAGATCCTGCACATACAGTGCGAGAAATCATTGAAGTTCTACAAAAGGGAGATGGAAATGCACACAG
>CAUYON010061455.1:0-13230 GCA_963573935.1 Arctocebus calabarensis
AAAAAATAATGCCTTGGTTTGGGGTTTTCTTTTTTTTTTATTCACCCCCCCCAACTAAACAAGGGGGAAAAAAATAAAAAAAAAAAAAAAAAAAAAAAAAAAAAAGACCATAGTAACCAAAACAATATGGTACTGGTACAAAAACAGAGACATAAACCCATAGATTAGAACAGAGAACACAAAGATGAAAATCACTCTAATTTTCCTACTGAAATTCTGACCAAACAAATAAAAACATCCACTAGTGACAAGAATACCTGGTCAATAAATGCTAGGGAAACTTGGTAGCCACATGTAAAAGACTGAAACAGGATCCACACCTCTTACCACTCAGAAAAATTAACTCACAATGGATAAAAGACTTAAATCTAAAACAGGAAATTATAAGAATCCTGGAAGAAAATGATGAAAAAACATTTATAGATATCAGCCTAGGCAAAGAATTTGTGAGCAAGATTCCTAAAGCAATCACAGCAACAACAAAAATATAAAAAGAGACCTAATCAAATTAAAAAGTTCCTGCACATTCAAGAACACAATCAAAAGTGCATAGAAAATCCACAGAATGGGAGAAAATATTTGCATTCTATATACAACAGTTAAAAAACTGATAATTCGAATTTACAAAGAACTCAATCTAAGAAGCAAGAAACAACTAAATAACCTCATTAAAAGTGACCAAAATACATGAGCAGAGACTTTTCCAAGAAAATATAATAATATCCAACAAACTCATGCAAAAATGCTCAATTTTTCTAATCACTAGGGAAATGCAAGTCAAAACCACAAGGAGATATCACTGAACACCAATCCGAAGGGCTCCCAAACAATAGACGCTGGCATGGATGTGCCTTATACACTGCTGGTGTGGCTGCAAATGAGTGCATCCTGTGCGGAAAATTTTATGGAGATATCTCAAAGAACTTAAAGTAGACTTACCATTTTACATAGCAATCCTACTGCTGGTTATATACCCAAAGGACAAAGGGTCATTTTATGAAAGAGAAACATGCTCTTGAATGATATACCAGCACAATTCACAATATCAAGATATGAAAACAACCCAAGTGCCCACCAATACATGAATAAATTTATAAAATATGGCACATGCATACCAGGAAGTATCACTTAGCAGTCCCATATCTTTCGTGACAACCTGGGTAGAACAGGAAAATGTTTTTTTTTTTTTTTAAATGAAACATCACAATAATGGAGAAACCAACACAGGTACTTATACCAAATTGGAACTCATCAATCAACACTAAAGTGTACAGGTGGAAGTAAATTTAAATGGAAATCAAGTTGAGGGGAGGCAGAGGAAAGGATGATAAATCCATTCTTATTTCATACAGTGCACACTATGTGGGTGAAGGGCCACTTACAACTTTGACTCAGTGTGTACAAAAACAAAGTAGGTAAACAAATGTATATCCCTAATATTCTAAAATTTAACAGTCTCACCACATATAATTTGTGCTTGGTGATAATAACTTTGCGTACCCATAACACAGCAAACATACCTTATATGGCAAAGCACTGAGAAGCTGCACTTGGCTTGCTTTCCCCACACTTCATCTATTACTATGCTGATTTTTCTTTAAGATATACCTTACGTCTTATGTCCTTCAGGATTACTCACTCAGCACTTGTGGCATGCCTCATGCATTTCATACATTGCCATCTGTGGCTCTTTCAAATTGTAACTATTTCTTGTTTACATTTCCAAAATGATTGCAATCTCATATGAGTTAGAGGCTATATATATATTTTTTTGTTTTACACCATGCTAATCACCCTAATTTCTCATATGTGAATTAAATGAAAAATTTCAACAATATACACATGCACACAACTGAGAGATTAGGAAACTGAATATAGAGATGCCTTTCAACTCTATAAACATAGTTAACTAACACGAAATAGAATAAAAAATGCATTTGATGCATTTGCATTATTTCAAAAGCAACAAATAAAAAGGCATTCATAGGAAAGTATAATTATAGGTCTTTTGTTTATACCCTGAGGGTTCTTAACACATTTGACATTGACATCATATTCTAGATAAGCATTCAAAAAGCCTTTTACAAAGGAACAATTATGATTATTTCATAATAATCAAGGCATTGCTGTTAAAAGAATATTATGGTATACAGCAAAACCTCTAGAAGTTGACCACCCTAGGGACTATAATAAACTGGTCAATACACAAAGATGGTCAACATAAGGAACTAGGCCTACTGTACTGATACGTACATGTGAGGCATGTCTGGACTATGAAAATTAGGTCAACTTAAGGAGGTGGTCAATGTAGGGAGCTGGTCACCTATGGAAGTTTACTGTATTTTATTTCACGATTGTTTTAGTAGAAAGAGTAAAAATTTATATAGACATGAGACTGGAACATATACAACACAGATATTAATATTTATTTTCTTAGGTTGATGGGTTATAGTTGCCTTTTGAGATCTTATATGTACCTTCAATATTTTATACAATAAATGCCAACTATTGTTATGCCATTTAAAATATTCATGTATTTTTAGAGCACTTCATTGCACTCTTATAATACAATTCTGAAATTCATCAAATGAATGACATTTGTGGCTATATCACTCCGTGTAAGTGGCACAAAGACATAGTCCATGTCATCTGTGTGGAAGCAATACACATTTCACAGTGTTGTAATGTAATTAATCAATAGATCAACAATTAGATTCTTTCAAAATATGTCAAAGTAAAGCTTGGTATAACAGGTTTGACATAAAACTTAATCATTTATAAAGTAACTTTTATATCTAAGACACTATGGTAAGTACTGAAAATATGCCTCAAGAAAGAGTTCTTTACCAGCTTTTATTCAGAATTTGAAATCATACTAATTCATGGGTTATGAATGACCAAATTTACAATGCTCAATACTTATGAACTGTTTCCAAGGCTCCCCATAAGGCTAATTTATAATTAAATAATTACATTAATAATTTGAGAATTAGCTTATTTTGTGCATGTAAACAAACCTGCATGGTGTGAACTGTTTTGGTGAGTCCTCATTTAACCTTAAGGCCACACCTCCAAAGCAAAAGTCCACTCCAAGTCCAAGTGAGCCTGCCACAAAGAGAAAGTAATTAAATTACAATGGAAATAGAAATAGAAATAATTACTCCTTTAGAGAAAGGCCAGGTGACGTCATACAATGAGAAAGGATTAGGCTTCAGTCATTGGAGTATCAGAACTATAATAAAAGATAAAGAGATAATAAGCAACATATGAAATGCCATGCTCCAGTGAAAGCATTCATAATTAAGAAGCAGCACAGTGGATTAATTATTGAAATGAAAAAGTTATTGTAAATTTGATTAGAAGATCCTAACTAAACTTTTTGTATGAGTTTGTTTTTATGTTTTCTTTTTTTTGAATTAAAAGAAAGAGTACAATAGTTTCTGTAACTTATTACAGTACAGAGGGATTGTTTTTACTACAGTATTATACTATATTATTATTACCATATCTGAATCATTATATTATTACTATTATTACTACTGTATATGTGCCATTCATCAGGGGTTCGAGTTACACACAAATCCATACTGAAGACTTTCTAAGGAACATATCTCATCAGTAACCTGTGGATTGCCCGTATTTTTATAAAATATAGTAATCTTCCCTTATCCTGCACCCATGGGGATTGGTAGGTTCTGGATAAATATAGTTTCTGGTTGCTTGAGTGTTACTATTAAAAATAAGTGAACTAATTTTATACTCCACATTATACCATACTGTAAACTCTCTATTGACTTGATATTAATTTGAAATACACTAATTAAAAGTAAATCAATGGCAGTGCCTGTGACTCAAAGGAGTAGGGCCTCAGCCACATATACCAGAGGTGGTGGGTTCAAACCTGGCCCTGGCCAAAAACTGCAAAAAAAAAAAAAAAAGTAAATTAAGACAAATAAAGACAAACTACACTTGCTGTAACATAGTTTTACTATATTACAAAACAGCTGTGTAAATTCAGTTCACAATTTTATTTAATGGCAGTCAGTACACTTTTCAACTTCACTATTTTTTTAACTTCACGTAACACACATTAACACTTAAAGCTGTCCCAGAGAACATGTGGGACTCACGAGACTGATGCATGAAGCTGTGGCTTATTGGCAGCATAGGCACCAAGTTTAAACTGTGATTTTTTTCTTTTCTTTTTTGGGGGGGAGGGGCAGGTAGCATGCTGGTTGCTTGAGTTCCAGAAAATGGAGAGTTTACCATATAAAAATTAGCTCTTTAGTACAGTGTGGTAAGTCTTATGGCCCCAAGGTATAAGAGAAGGCTAGATGCACAGTAATTTTTTAAAATATCAGAAAAAAGCTTGATATTCTTTACTTGATTGTAAAGAATTTTTCATTAAAACAATCCAATTTTTTATAGTCAACTGTTTATTTTCAAACACTGCAAATTCCGTAGAGATGTTGTGGTTATTTACATCAAAATATGAATTCAGGATTCCATGATAATAAAGGACATCATTATTTAAATCAGGGGGCTAAGTTCAAGTTGCATTTGAGTCCCCCATTCAGGGTCATGCGAACTCAACATTTCTTCTGCCTCTTTCCCTTTCCCCTTTCTCTCCTTCCCACTCTCCTCCCCCAAAAAACTTGAATACACTTGTGTTTTTCTCTCATGCGTGTGTAGTTGTTTTTCTGTCAGTTTCATATTAGTACTGAGTACAGTGGATACTTGCATTTCCATTCTTGTGACACTCTACTAAGAAGTATATGTTTCAACTCCGTCTAGATAAATACAAAAGATGTAAAGTCTTCATCTTTTTGTATGGCTGAATAGTGACTATCCCTTAGAAATGCAAACAATGAACCTAATCATGTGTATCCTCATATTAGTCTGAAATAGAAATAAACAAATAAAAAAAAATCAAAGATTTAAATTAGTTTGGAAAATTTGGAAGTTCTATAAAGAACAGCTTCTAAGAGAATAAGGTGTTTGCATTGCCATACAGGCTGTAGTAATCAATGAGAGCCGCACAGCAGAAGAGCAGTGAACTGAAAATATCCACATTTTGGAAAGAGTACTCCCCTGGCAGTATGAAAGAAGAAATGCATTGGCTTGAAAGTAAACTAAGAGAGAGCAAATAGGGTTCTTTTGTATTTGGAAATAGATAAAAGCAACAATGGGGAATGAATGAAATGAGAAGAAAGGCTAATATTTAGAATCTACAGAATGGTCAGGAGAAAAAAGCGAGACTAGCAGAAGGACACTGGTGGGAGAGGAGGATGCTAAATGATGATACGAAGTAAGCAAGTGTCCATCATGCACCAACTAATTTAAAAATTAATATTGATTGCATGCCTGTCCTGGGCAGGCATGATTCTGAATTCTGGGGATAACAAATGGAATAGAAACTATGGCATCAGGAAGTTTATTGTGTTTGTGTTGTAATGAAAGTCGATAGTATTCAAATAAAGCAAAATGTCAGGAAATGCCTAGCAATCTAGAACACAAAATGTAGGGAGTGGGGCTAGGAAATGTGGGGGGGCAGGGGCTTATTGAAAGTAGAACACTCCAGAAAAGCCTCAGGAGGAGTCTGATGTGTGAGCCGAAACCTAATGGAACTAAAGGAGCAAGACAAAGGATGCACTGGGAAGGGTGTTCCAGGCACTGAGACAGAAGTACACTTGGATACTCAAAGAACAATAAAGTTGTTGAAGGCTGGGCTAGGGTGGTGGAGGGGAGTGTGCAGAAGGTAAATACAGATGATGAGAAAAGCCAGCAGGTCACAGAGATCTGTCCTATTTGAAGGGACTGTGACTTTCTCTCTGAGTAAGATTGAAAGTTCTAGAAGCATGAGTGATGTGATTGTGATCAGACTTTCATATGAAAATCAATCCTCTGTCCTACTTAGGTGAAGATGTGGGCAGAGAGTAGTGGAATCCAGGCATGAAGCAGAAAATCTGGGAGGAAGTACAGCAATTACCCCAGGGAAAGGTGATGGTGGTGTGGGTGGTAGCTGAGAAAGTGATGAGAAAATTGCTATATTCTGAAAATATTTTTTGAAAAGAAGAAAAACAGCAGATGATGGTGTTTCATAAAGATGGGGAGAGAATTTTTAAAGGAGTAAAATAAGGACTTAAACTTATAATCTTATGTGGTATTTCAAAGTTCATCGTTTTCAGAGAATTGTAAGATTAAACACTATACCTGTATAATTTGGAAGCAAATAAAAATTTTTACGAGATGACTTTTACATTCTTTATTGAGCTCTATGAAACTGTTTCTACAGACTGGTCTGTAGTCATATATCTCATTTATTATACAGACAAAGATACATATTTTGTTTATTTTGCATGATTTCAGTTGTCTTTGTATAATTTCCAATTTTAAAAAGGGAAGGAAAGAAGAGAGGGAGGAAAAGAGAGAGGAAAAGTAGGGAGAGAAGAGAAGAGAGATAAGAAAAAAAGAGAAAGGCATATAAAATGTTGTATAGAGAAAAGAGGACATAGGTTGTTAAATAAAAATAAAAGTTGGCTAAAATCACAGTCCATCAGCATTCTAAGTCAGGGAGACCAGGTGTAGCAGAAAGATCTCAGGGTACCTGGCTGCCTATAGTATTGGGGAGGCACTTTATTCTGAGATTGTATCTGTGGATCAAACCAAGAGGATGGTAACTAAGTCACTCACAACATGGTCAGTTGAAGTGGAAGACCCTTATTCCAAGGAAGCAGAATGAAAAGAAAGAATCAAGGAGGGAGATCATCAGAGGTAGAAGCCACAGCACCATAGCCTTTGTAGGAACCCCTCAATCAGATCTTTGTAATGACAGAAAGCCACGAGCACCTTTGCCTTCTGCTGGATAGTGGCCCCCAGTGATGCCTGGACCCTGATTACTTACATGGCACGAGTAACTTTGCTGAAGACCATCATGCCATCAAAGGGATTGTTACCCTGTGACCGGTATTTTTACACTGCTCTGTGGTTACAGGTTTCAAACCACCCCAGCTTAGAGGGCCTTCTTGAGACAAAAGGTTACTAGATAATCCCACAAAAATTAAACATCTTTCTCTGATGGCAAACAGCACCCGGAGAACCTTCTTTCTGTTTCCGAGGAAACTTGCATGTATCTCCGACCTCCTGTGGAACAGACACACCAGAGAGATGTAAGTTACTCAGTATTGTTAGGGTTTAAGAAGAAGAGGCGTGGATGATGAACGAGAAGCTACAGATGAGTGGAGAGGCTGCCACGTGCAAGCTAATGAGTCTGCAGGTTGCTCTCACACTAAGGGGAGCGAGGGAGGACTGTGAACACGAAGCACCGCGATCAGGAATCTGGGAGCACAGACACCAGGGTGTAGAGTTCTGTTTTGTCCTGTTGAGACTGCTGTTCCATGTAGGACATACAGACAGAGCTGCTCAAAAATGGAATAAGTAGTATAGAGCTCCAGAAAGCACTGCGTGCTAAAGACAGTGGAGTGGCACATGGAGAGCATAGAATGAGAATGGAAAGGGGTTAATACAAACTATGAGGAACAGACCCACTGAAGGAATGTAGAAAAATGGGAACTTGTACAGGCAATCACAAAAAAAGCAAGGTAAAAGGGAAGATCACAACCAGGAAAAAGTCTTTCATGGTAGTGAAAGAATTTAAAGAAATCTTGATCCCCAGATACCTGTATAAAAACATCACACGAACTCCACAAATATATACAATGATTATACACTTATAATCATTTTTTTAAAGTGATATTTTTGCAAGTGTTGAACAAACTGCTAGCATGGGGGAGACATGAAATGTCAATTTCAAACAATCCACATGGTGTCAATTGGCGCTCATAATTCCTGAAATTTGAACAAGTCACTTACTAAAAGGTAAAAGTCAGCTCCAATGAATGACTGAATTTAAGTTTAAGTAAAACAAGATTGAAAAGAATTCATTAGATTACAACTTTAGTTATTGGGGCTCCTGTCTGTGTGTGTTGGGGGTGGGTCTAGAAGGGGAGAGACAGAGCAAGCAGTGGAGCCTTGGAGACCCAAGGACAATGACTGCAAACCCCCTTTGCATGGCCCAAAAGTCTGCTTTTATCCTGCTTTCATAGCTGTGGGGACAAGAAAAAAATTGACCTTGACAATATGTTGGCTGATGACCTACCAAACTAAGAAGATCTTCCTTGATATTCCGGGTTCCAGGTACCTGTAGTTGTACAGATTTTTTTCCTATCCATTGACTAACAGACACACACGTTTTTCATTTTAGGGGTCTGTAAAAATATAAATAATGGCAGTTTATTTTTCTGTACACTCCCATTCTGTATTATATAACAGAAAGAAGAAAACAAAATTGTATCTCATTTTAAAGTTTAGTAGCAATACCATAGGCAATGAACACCCAGAAAAGTGAAATAAAGGGCTAGTTTGGGTGTTTCTGGTGTTTTTTATCTTATTCTTTTTCATAATTTGTACCAACCTATTCATACATGGGGGGGGAAAGAAACTAAAATATCTACAAACTTGTTTAAGGACAAGGACAATATTTTCAATGTCTGAATTCTATTAATCAATAGCATATAGTATGGAGATTTTCACTTATCAATTAAATGTGTATTGCCCATTTAATTCTGTATGATATCTAAGAAAATTTTTATAGTATTTTCCAGTAAAAGCTAATTAAGTGGCTGTAATCAGAAAAACAAATGATGACTTAAAAAGACAAAATACTATGTGGCGCCTGTGGCTCAAAGGAGTAGGATGCCAGCCTCATATGCCGGAGGTGGCAGGTTCAAACCCACCTCCAGCCAAAAAACTTCAAAAAAAAAAAAAAAAAGAGAGAGAGAGACAAAATACTTGTCCATCAAAACAAATACTCAGTACAGGTTTGTATCTTCTTCAAGAACGCACCATGAACAGAAAATCTTCTATATAAGCCAAAAAATTCTATGTTTTTAAAAAGGGTTTTCATTCCATTTACTGAATACATTTAAACACTGGATGTCTGTTGCAATCAGCCCATAATGTTTTGAAAATGTATCACTGCGAGTAGTGACTGCCTTGATGCTCTGACTTAATATACACATTACCTACTTGGCTCATTTACCTGGCAGCAGCTCGCAAGGCCTCCTGTCACTCCGTTCATCTTCACATGCTTCTCTCTTACCAGACAATGTTATTTTTTTCCTGTCTAAAAATAAGGACGAAATGCATTTCTCATAAGCGAGTGTATTGTGTATGCTGTTTTCCTTTTTCAATACACTAAAACACTTTCTGGCTACTGTACTGAATGCAGTTTGACCTAAGCTTTTGTCATAGGCTCAAAGGCAGTGGAAGTTCAGTAAAATCTCTCCAGATATTACAGCTCATCCTGGATCCACCATAGGACATATTATTCACACCAGGGGTTAAGATTTCTCAACCCTTAAAGGCCTATTAAAATTTGAATCTTAAGTTCTTCTTTTGTTTTGAGATAAGTTTTGTTTGGATTATATGGATTGACATTGCCTCTCCATGTTAAAACATAGTTTTTAATTTTGATTCAATATTAGTTATTTACGATTGGCCTTCCCTTTCTTGCTTTGTAGAGTTATTAACTACGTTAAATAGGTATCTGCTTATTGCTACTCATTCTAAAGCATCCTCAGAAGAATTGCTCGTAGAACTGCCCTGTGATCCTGGACAAATATCTTCAATTCACAATGGATGACCTCATGACTTTTTATCTTTTTATCTGTTGACAATACTGTTTATTTTTTCATCTCATGAACTCTTATTAATGTAGTGTGTTTCTCATAAGTGACAATAACATAAATGCTTACTATTTTTTAGTGATGTCAGAAGATTACTATCTTTTTATTACCAAAAGTAAATTTCATGTGCAACTCTTAAGCTCAACTTTCATATTAAAATGGATTTTAAAATTTATTGAAAAGTTGATTCTGTGTACTCAAATGATAGACAGTCCAAAACATATTTTCATTAATTTAAATTAATAAATCTTGCTAATGCATGCCTTGCAGAGACTAATTTTAACTGGCAAAAAAGTCACTTTCATGAGACTAATGCAAAAGAACATTCAAATATCAAGTTAATTTCTTGCTCTGTCATTCTAAATCATAGTAACATTTTGTGATTTATTTCTGCAAATAATTTGTTCAGTCAGTAAACTCTCTCTGACATTTGCAAGAATAATATTTTCATTTTTATTCCAAGCAAATTCACAAAAAGTTTAGGTTTGCCCTCCCAGCAATATATCTACTATTATATCAGTCTTTCTTGTGATCTTTCACCAAAGCAAACTCGGTGTAATTGGAAAACAATATGTACACATTGTGTATATAATATACATATAGCACAGTTTCTTAATCCATTCATGTATTGAAGGGCACCTGTGGATATTTTGTCTCTTTTGTTACAACTTGCATGAATTTAGAGAACACTCTCCTAAGTAAGGTATCACAAGAATGGAAAAATAAAGCATTCTGTGTGCTTAATACTAAATTGAAACTTAGATTAACAGCACCCACAAATAAGCAAAAATCTCAATTAAATTTGAAAAGCGGGGAAGGGTTGGTAAGTTCCCACCTAACAGGTACAAGTTATGAGTAAATGGATAAATGACACACTTCCTGGGTAAAGGCACAGTTGCAACACAGACTTTATCTTACAAATACAGACAATATAATCTAATTAAATGTACCCTCATATTAATCCAGAAACAAAAACAAAGAAACTGAATCATACCTAGTAAAGTTCTCAAGGATTGCCATAACTAATCCTGGTTTATGGGAGGTTTTTGTTTGTTTGTTTTGTTTTTCTAATAAGCAAATATTCTGCTACTGGGTAGATACCCAAAGAAGGGGAAAAAAAGATTTTTATAAAAAAGACACCTACACTTGAATGTTTATCGCAGCACAATCCACAACTGCAAAGATATGGAAACAACTCAAGTGCCCATCAATACATGAGTAGATTAACAAAATGTTGTATGTGTCCAACATTAGTTCAGCCATAAAAAAAAATGGTGAACTAATATCTTTTGTAGCAACCACCTGGATGGAACGAGAAACCATTCTTATTAGTGAAATATGACAGAACAGATAAACAAATACCACACTCACTCACTATTAAATTGAAGATAATTGATGCGAGAAATTGATGTGCACAGAGAGAAATAACATTTATCAAATTCAAACAGATTGAAGAGAGGAAGAGGAGGTGGGTTAATTCATACCTAAATGGGTGCAATGTTCACTTTCTGAGTGATAGGCACACTTAAAACTTGGATTCAAATGGTACAACAGCAGTTTATGTAACCAAAATGCTTGTACCCCTTAATATTCTGAAACACAGTTTAAAAAAAACAAAAACAAATAAAATAAATAAATAACGATCACAGAAAAATGCAACCTTAGAGATAGTCAACTGGGTAAATTTAAGAGCAGTGGGGAAATGACCTATGAACAGAGCAGTTTTAACGTTTAAACTTTCCTTAAAGTTTTAGCATGTCCAGGCAGCAAAAATCCTTTCTAACATCAACTGGCATATTTTCTTTCGAAATTGGAATCTTTATATTTAAGATTTATTGTATTTGATTGTTAGTTTGTTGGCATCAGTTGTTTTTCAGTCTTTCTTGCCATCTGATGTTGCTATATGTAAAAATTCACCTTTTTCAATGTCTATATCTCTGAGGTAATATCTTTGCACCACACTGAAAATCATAATGTCAGGGAAATTATTCACACATTAGATATTAGATGCTTTGCAAAAAGCACAGAGTTGTTTAGCTTTGTTTTGTTTTTGTCACTATCAATCATTTATTATTTTGTTGCCACAGCCATCATGTACCACAACTGTAGCATTTCTTTTATAGAATCAACCTCTTTCCTGATTTAGTGTCAAAGCAAATTTAGTGGTAGTGTAATAGCCCTGAGTAAATTTAATCCTTAGTAATAAGTTTATAATTTCAAATCTATCTTGCTGGTATTTTCATTCTTTTCATTTTTTTAATAAAATAGGTAATCAAATTTTTAGTCTTTATTTAAATGTTTTTAAGTAATTAGGTGTTTTTACCTACTAAGAGTATGTTTTAAGACATGTTATAAAAACATTTGCTTTTAAAGGTATTCTTATTTCTACAAGTTTAGCATAGTAATTTTTATGTCTTGAGAGCCCCAGAATAAGGATCAAATTGGGAAAAAAAAAAAACTTAGAACATCATAAACTGTTATTGTTATTTGTTCCACTGGATGTTTTTTTTCAATACTCCAAGCCACAAAATTTAACATGCACAATATAATAATGTTTGAAACTCCTTTCTATAAATTCCCTTTTATCAAACATAACTTCTCTTGAGAAGAGAAGCATTTGTATTTTTCAACAACAGCTGAAATGAGTGTGTTTATGTGTGCATACTTATATACATATATACATATATTCACATTTTGTAATACATAAATGAGTCCATAATTGGTCTATTAGGAATTGACTCAAATATAAACCAAGTAAGTGAACTTTTATACATGCTTGTTTTAATTTGGCAAGTCTTTGCATAATAAACATAAAAGAAATAGTGCCATAGGCAGGCAGGTAAGTCCTTGGTTCAACTTGTTCATTATCAGTACAGTACATTAGATAATATATGTGTTTGAAAAATCCTATCAGGAAGAACACTGTGGACAGCAGCCTTCTCATTAGAATTGACAACATACGTGTCTTAGACATCAAATCCTTTTATGTAATATGACATGAATAAGTTTGCAAGGTAGAATACGCAAAAACTTATAAAAGGAAATAAGTAGACATTTAACCAAATATAAAATTTTTATTCTTCAATTTGTATGGAGCCAGAAATAAAACCCATATAGCTAAGGCAATTCTTAGTAATAAAGGCAATTCTTAGTAATAAAAACAAAGACAGGGCATCAGACTACCAGACTTTAGGCTGTACTATAGGCCATAGTAATCAAAACAGCAAGGTATTGTCACAAAATTAGAGACATAGACATCTGGAACCAAATAGAAAACTTTTTATTGTGCCTTTCTTGAACAATATTCAAGAAAGTTTCTTGAGCCCTATTAAAAAAAGATTATAAATGGTTATAATCATGAATTAAATGAACATAAAATGAATTCAAAATATAGAACAAGAAAATACAGTAACTTTTCACAATAAAATACAGTACATCTATAGGTTTTTAAGAAAGAACTCTTACTTTCAATAGAAATAATAAG
>CAUYON010061456.1:0-10093 GCA_963573935.1 Arctocebus calabarensis
TTTTCCAGGTACTATAGAATTATGAAATTAGAAATCAGGTAGAGATCTTAGGGAAAAATTATTCTAAAACCCTCAGTTTGCAGATGAGGAATTTAAGACATAAAGGAGTTATAAATTTTGGCATTGTCAAAGATCAAGTAACGAATTAAAAACATTCAGTGGGGAAAAGATTCCCTATTTAACAAATGGTGCTGGGTGAACTGACTGGCGACCTGTAGAAGATGGAAACTGGACTCACACCTTTCACCATTAACTAAGATAGACTCTCACTGAATTAAAGATTTAAACTTAAGACATGAAACTATAAAAATACTAGAAGAAAGTACAGGGAATACTCTTGAAGGAATCAGCCTGGGCAAATATTTTATGAGGTGAACCCCGCCAGGCAATTGAAGCAGCATCAAAAATACACTACTGGACCTGATCAAACTAAAAAGCTTTTACACAGCCAAGAACACAGTAAGTAAAGCAAGCAGACAGCCCTCAGAATGGGAGAAGATATTTGCAGGTTATGCCTCCGACAAAGGTTTAATAACCCGAATCCACAGAGAACTCAAATGTATTAGCAAGAAAAGATCAAGTGATCCCACGTCAGAGTGGGCAAAGGACTTGAAGAGAAACTTCTCTGAAGAAGACAGGCACACAGCCTACAAACACATGAAAAAATGGTCATAATCCTTCCTCATCAGAGAAATGCAAATCAAAACTACTTTGAGATATCATCTAACTCCAATAAGATTAGTCCACATCACAAAATCCCAAAACCAGAGATTTTGGCGTGAATGTGGAGAAAAGAGAACACTTCTACATTGCTGGTGGGAATGCAAACGAATATGTTCCTTTTGGAAAGATGTTTGGAGAATACTTAGAGAACTAAAATTAGACCTGCCATGTGATCCTATAATTCCTCTAGTAGGTATCCAGAAGACCAAAAGTCACATTATAACAAAGATTTTTGTACCAGAATGTTTATTACAGCCCAATTCATAATCACTATGTCATGGAAGAAGCTCAAGTGCCCATTGACCCACAAATGGATTAATAAATTGTGGTATATGTACATCATGGAATATTATGCAGTCTTAAAGAAAGATGGAGACTTATCTCTTTCATGTTTACATGAATGGAGCTGGAAAATATTCTTAGCAAAATATCTCAAGAATGGAAGAAAAAGTATCCAATGTACTCAGCCCTACTATGAACTAATTTATAGGTTTCATATCAAGGCTATAACCCAATTATAGCACAAGAATATGGGGAAAAGGGCAAGGGAGGGGAGGGAAGGTGGGAAGATGGGTGGAGAGAGGGTAGTTGGTGGGATCACACCTACGGTGCATCTTAGAAGGGTGCAGGTGAAACTTACTGAATGCAGACTATAAATGTCTTAACACAATAGCAAAGAAAATGCCCTGAAGGCTATGTTAACTGGGTTTGATGAAAATATTTCAGATTGTATATGAAACCAGCACATTGTACCCAATGATTGCATTAATGTACACAGCTAAGTTTTAATAAAAAAAAGTAAAATCCTCAAAGTTAAAAAAAAAACAAAAACAAAAAACTTCGAATTGTCATCTAACCAGTATGGAGATCTGGGGAGTATAATTCAGGTGATCTAAATTATGCTCAGTCATCTTTTGTTTATTCTATACAGCTGATAGTTTGGTAATAAACCATTTTTTAAAAATTATTGCTTCATATCATATTTCCTATATAACCTGATGTTCATAAGCTTCTAGTCTATATAAAACATTTAGGGAAAAAAATTCTCCCTGGAAGAAAGAAGGTAAAATAATGGGAATACATATCTTAGGCAGTTGCTAAAGCATGAATATGCATAGCCTTTCAATTTTCAGTGTATCAACTTTGGTCACTATTGTAACCTTTGCAGGTACAACAAACTTGATTTGGGGAAAATACTTAAGAATAGTCAGGTTCTGGCCATTTTTTATTGTTGTTGTTGTTAACTAATTTCAACTTTTATACCTTTACACCTTTAAGCAAAATGGCAATAGACAATATTGAACAATAGTGAGAAATTTAAATTCTGAGCAAGTGAATTATTCTTTGCTATCTGGAGAAAAGTATACATTAGTGAGACAAATTATAACTGCAAGATTGCTAATGAATCATAGCCACAGAGAAAGGGAAATTAGTTGTTTTCTCTTAATGCTTCATGTCAGCAGGATGATTGTCAGATGAATCCATGTGCACACTGTAGCTTGTGTTGGCATAGACTACCAGGCTAGTCCTTGTAGGACTGGCTTCAAGGGCGTGGGACCTATCCAGTCACACAGGGCCAGAAGAGACCCAGTATCAGTTTCATGCTCTGCTGTTGTAGTCTTGACATTCTTAATAATGTCATCTCTGAACTTCCGTTTGTAAGTGAAGCTCAGTGGAACAATGGAGCACGCCTGTGAAAAGGAGAGATGCACGCTGTATGTGTGTCTGCCATTTCTTGCTATTCTCTTCTCATATTATGTTCAAGATGTTCTAAGAGCACAGAATTTCTGTGGGTCCATGATGTAATGGAGTTCCTAGACATTCATAGTGTATTACTAGCACTAAGCAAGTAGGAAGGGAGCTCCAGAGCACAGCCCCAGAGCACATTCTAAACAGAATTTGCTTAGATTGCAGAAAGATGGTGCTGGTATGTGAGAACCACCTATCATATCCTTTCTTACTTCTGCTAAGCCCCGGTATTAGCCAACTACTTATGCTGAAAATGATGACATGAAAGGGAAACTAGAGACAGAGCAACCTTAGTTTTATTTTCTTTTTGTTCTTTTTGTAGTCATTGGTGGACAGTGTTCTTAAATTATGCACATAAGTGAAATAAAAACAATTGGGTGAGTGTTGGCCTGAGTTTCTACTTTTCTGGTAGGAATTAAATACACATGCAAGTATGAGCTGTGAATTACAAATTGAGTAACTTCAATCATTAAAAATGTAAATTAAATGCTCTTATATGTGCATTTAAAACTAACACTGTATAACACAAATAAGAAAATTCATGCTAATAATTTAAAATATTAAGTTGTTTTTATTCAGAAACATATTAAATAGTGAATAAAAAACACCACAGTAATTTCCTACAGGAAAAAGGAAAAGCTTTATTTTTTAACATCTTTAATGGGCATTTTCCTTTTCTTTTAATAAGTAACCTTGCATTTTCATTTTGCAGTGAGCCCCAGAACTTATGGAACCATTCCTGATTCATCGTGGTCCATAAGAGAGCCATCTATAACACTCTGCAGACACACTGCCATTTTCTGGATTTCAAGCAGATTATCTTCTTTCTGTTGATAGAAGGAAAAAGAAATAGCTTCTTTTCCCTTTTAGATACATTATAATTAAACTGATTAGAGAGCCTTTTATTATGTCAATAATAATTTAGTCATGTCTTCTTGAGATTGTATCTTGGTCCTCTTGATGAAGTTTTGATTTGATTTGCAAGCTAGTCTAAGTTAATTTCAAGTTTACTCCCCAGATGGCTAATTTTATCCCATTTCATAGAGTAGATGAGAGGACTTAATTTGTGTATTTAATAAATGTTTACTGAGCAGCTATTTCATGCTGGGGACAATGCTAGGTGTCGAGGACTCAACAGTGGGTAAGACAGATGGACTTGCATTTAGATGCAGGAGACATACAGTAACAATTAAATGAAAAGGACCAACCTTCCAGAATTACATGAAGCTGTGATGAGAGACAGAGTGATGAGGGTAAAAGTAACCATGGGAGGGCATTTTAAATAGAGACTTCGGTGAAGGATTGAGTAAAAACAATGTATTCAATCTGAGCTGAGACCAGAAGGATGAGTCAAAGTTCTAGCAAGAGAATGTTTTGGAGGCAACAAGAATTACAAAAGCATACAGGAAAAACATCATTGGTGTGGTGGGTTGAATAGTGGCCTCAAAAAGATATGTCCATGCCCCAGAACCTGTGCCTATGACCTTGTTTGGAAAAAGAATTTTTGTAGATATAATTAAGTTAAGGTCCTCAAGATGAGACCATCCTGGATTAATTAGCCAGGCCCTCAGTCCTGTGAAAAGGGAATTTTAAAAGATAGAAAAAGATCAGATATAGGGAAGAAGGCCATAAGAAGGCAGAGGCAAAGGCTACAGTTAAGTCGTCATAAGCCAAGGAATGACTGGGGACACCAGAAGAGGCAAGGAAGACATTCCTTCTAGCCTTTGAGGGAAATACAGCCCCACCAACATCTTATTTGAGTTCATGGCTTCCAAAACTATGAGAAAATAATTTTTTGTTGTTTTATGTCACCTGCTGTGGTTTTAATGTTTGTGTCACCTCCAAAATTCATGTTGAAACTTAATCCCCAAGGCAACAGTATTAAGAGGTGTGGCCTTTTAGAGGTGCTTCGGTCACGAGGGCTCTGCCCCATCAGTAGATCAGGGCTCTTATAAAAGAGCTGGAGGGGACTCACTAGGCCCCTTGTTTTGCTTTTCCCTCTTAGAAGCCGAGGCTGGGCTGTTCCCAGACACTGAGCCTGCCAGTGCCTTGATCTCATACTTACCATCCTCCAGAACTGTGAAAAATAAATGTCTGTACTTTATAAATCATGCAGTCTTAGGTATTTTGTTATAGCAGCACAAATGGGCTTAGACCCCACCATTTGGAGTAATTTGTCATGGTAACCTCGGGAGGCTAACACACTTGCCATTTTTTTAAGAAATGAAAGAGCATCAGCATGGGTGAAATAAAGTAGCAAAAGGAGGAGACAGAGGAGCAATCAGAGAAGCAGGTGTGAGGCAGATTCTGAAGGGCCAGGTTTATGTAGGCTAGAGCTGGGATTTTATTGTAAGAGTGGTGAGAAGCTGTCAGTGGGTATTAAGCGAGAGCAGTGATTTTCAGTGTGCCTTGGCACACTGGTGTGCTGTGAGAGGATCTTAGGTGTGCAGAGAAAATTAAAAAAATATCACTAATTAAACTATTTTCTAAAGAAGTTCAAAGCACAGTAAGTATATTCTTTTTTTTTTTTTACATTTTTTTTTGATCAACATAATTTAAGTGTGCTGTGAAGGTTTAACTCTAGGTTCAAGTGTGTCATTAGATGAAGAAGGTTGAAAACAATGAGCTAGAGTTTCATTTGGTGCACATGAAGCTTCTGTGCAGAGAATAGGCTGTCAGAGAAAACAAAACTGGAAGACTGCCGCAGGTGACCAGCTGGGAGATGGTGGCACAGATCCGTCTGGTTGTCCCAGAGACCAAGTAAGGGAACCACATGAAATACATTTTGAGATTGAAATGATAGGACTTGGTAACAAATTGAATGTGAAAAGAATTAAAAGTGACTTCTGAGAGGTTTAGAGCAAACAAGTGGATAACAGTAACATTATTACCAAAATGGAGATGTCTGTTTCAGGAAAAGGTACCCACCATTGAGAATGGAAACCAGAAGTTTCTTTTGAACATATGTAAGGTTTCTTTTGAACAAAATGGAAATGTCATGTGGGCAGCATTAGTTCAGACAATGTATGGGAAAAGTATGATTAATTGCATATATGTAATTTCTCATAAAATGAACATGTCCTTTGACATTTAATGACGACTTGATTTTTTTCAGTTTCACTGTATCTCTTGGAGATAGTACTTGAAGACTATCACGGCAACAATTAGCTCTTACCTTCATTTATTTATAGAACAGACTAATGTTCTTTGAGGGCAATGTTTTAAGAGCCAAGCTAATTTTCATGTCTTCATATCTGATATTTGTACACCAATCCACAAGGCATGCATTGTCATGCAAGTTTAGAGCTAAATTCCATTACAAATTAGCAAGTCCTTCCCCCAAAGTAAGCAGTTCCTTGAAACTGGTGATTTGCTTGAGTGTTCAGTCCACCAACTGGAACAATGGTTCTCAACCTATGGGTCGCGACCCACAGGAACTATATTAAAGGGCTGCAGCATTAGGAAGGTTGAGAACCCCTGAACTAGAAGATATGCAGGAATCAACTTTTTGGTCCAAACTCTACTTTTATCTTGACTCAAGAAGCCTGAAAATCTGGGTTTATAGATGCTCTTTCTTACTCTTCCCCATTTAATTGTAATGTCTTTGGCAGAAAGAGAAAGTGTATCTTTATTCCCCTAAGACAGGTAATTGAATATTGCCTAATTAGATTAACTGAACTGGTTTGATGCCATAGTTATAGATGATGAATAGGAGGCCTGGCAGTGATGATTGTGTGAGAGAGAGTTTGCTTACTGTAAAGTGAAGAATACAGGGTCCACAGGTCTCACAGCTTTGACTTTGGTCTCAACATTTGGGTACATATTTTTATATTAAAAAATGGAGTTTTCAATTATTAAAATACGTTCAGTTCCTGTTTTATGACTTCTAACTTTATATGCTGATTTAATTAGTTTAGTGAAAATTGTGAGAGATTATTTAATGTAAAATGAAGGACACAGGGTCTAGAGGCCACACCTTTGAATATCGTGCTCCCTTCCTCCCTAAGACTTTGGGTATATATTTTATACTTAAAAATGGAAACTTTTCAGCTTTCAAAACAAAAATTATGGTTCTAACTTTATACTAGGTAGGACAATTAAGTTTACAAACATCCTAGTAAATGTGTTGCATACCTCATTGCTGAATATCACTACAGTCACCTTTGAGGTACACCCCCTGACACTGGTGCCTAGTCTACCTTTCAAAGCAACTTTGGAACTCTTTTTTCTGGAATGGTCATCAGAGCTATTGTCATATGAGGCTGACAATTAAGTTCATGAGCTAATCCTAGAAACAGTGCTATATATCTCATTGCTGAATATCACTAAGGTCATCAGATGGCCAAGAAGAGTGCTTTGCAGGTGACCATAGTGATATTCAGCAATGAGGTATGTAGCACTGTTTCCAGGATGAGTTCTTTAGCTTAGTTGTCTGACCTCATCTATTGCTCTAATTAGTTTAGATTGTCTGAATGATTTCTGGCTGGGTAGGGCATAGCAGCTTAGCTCCTTTCTGTTCAGAGTGGAAGCACAACACTGAGCCTTCCCACATTTACCACTGAAGTAAATGGAAGACCAGCAGTGCTCAGAAAGGTGGAGTGCCATGTACAGGGACCTTATAGTCTTATTTTGATTGGATTCGGGCTTCATAATTATGTGTACTAAGAACATGGTTAGCTTTTTTTCAGGGGAAAAACACATTTTATAGAGAATGAATCAGAGAAAAAGCTGCCGTCTCAGGTGTCTTGATCTAACAGGTTGCCTGTGACAAACATCTGTGAAGCTTCACAATGTGGGTGGTGAGGATAGGAGGTCAAGTTTTAAAAAGATGTGCCAAGGGTTTCATAACTCTAACCAACTATCTTAGGACAATGTTGCACTCACCCTTTTTATGAATTACTTGTGCAATAGAACTGCCCAAACATATTGATGCTATACACTGAAAATCTTTTTCTGTACCCATTTTGTATTTACAGTAGTTACTACAACAACGATCATATAGCAAAGCTTTTCTTGACATCTAACCTTCAGCTAGTGAAGTTGGGGGGTAGAAATACAACCTACTCCCCACAGCCAACTTTAGACCTATAGAATATTTGCTATAAATTTGTCTTCATGTGCAGAACTTCAAAATTGTGAAAAATATAGTTTTGGTTCATACTAATTTGCAGATGATACTAAAGATACTAAAGAATATTGTTTAATCATTTTAAATTTGAAAATTGAGGTGAACACAATTATACAACTATAAAAACTTCCTATTTTCTGTTTGGGAAGGAACTTTTACAGTCTGCTACCTTCAGCTTCAACTATGACTGATGATGATACATTTTAGTAATCTTGCCAACAATAGAATGGGTGAGGCTGATCAAAAGATATTACTGAAACATGACATAGTGAAAATTGTCACTTACGTAGATCAAAGAAATGTCTGACAAATCAATTTGGAAAATTTTAGAAGTTTGCCAGATTCATGAGAAAATTTTAGAATTTATTTATCTTTGTTAATCAGATTTATTGTCTAATGAACTGATCTGTAATTTAATCAGGTGTGTCCAACCTTTTTTTTTTCTCTGCTGTATGTTGAAGAGTTGTCTTTGGTCACATATTAAATGTACAAACAGACTCAATGCCTGTATCACAGTGGTTATGGCGCTGGCCACATATACAGAGGCTGGTGGGTTTGAACCTGGGCCAGTTAAACAACAACAATTGCAACAAAAAATAGCTGGGTGTTGTGGTAGGCACCTGCAGTTCTAGCTGCTTGGGAGGCCGAGGTAGGAGAATTACATGAGCCCAAGAATTGGAGGTTGCTGTAAGCTCTGATACGATGGTACTCTACCGAGGGTGACAAAGTGAGAATTTGTCTCAAAAAAATAAAAATATAAAAATATAAATGTACAAATATTCATGAAAGCTGAATTCAAGATTAAATATGACTTAGATGCATTATAGTACTCCTTAGGGAAGTAATGCCACTAGTGTTTCTACATACATTTTTATTCAATTGTATTAGTAAGGAAGGGCTGCCATGAGACAGCATCCCAGACTGGGTGGCTTAAACCACAGAAATTTATTCTTATAGTTTCAGAGACTAGCAAGCCTGAGATGACTAGGTCTGCAGATTTAGTTTCTTTTGAGGTCTTTGTACTTGCCTGGCAGATGGCTGTCTCCTCACGGTGTCCTCACATGACCTTTGCTCTGTGTGCTCTCACCCTTGGTATTTCTTTGTGTGTCCAAATTTCCTCTTCTTATAAAGAAGCCAGTTAGGATTAGGACTGCCCCCCGACCCCTCAGGGCCTTATTTTAATGGAATTCCTTATTTCAAGGCCTTATCTCTAAATATGATTACACACGGTGGTTCTCGGGGTTAGGAATTCAACCTACAAATTTTAGGGAAACAAAACTCAGCCAGTTTAGTTTAGTGCCAGTTAGTATGAAGGAGAAGACTGGGGGTTGGGAGTGGAGAGATTTACTTGGAAATGAGGATTGAGTGTCAAGATCCTTAGGTTTGAAGTACCAATTAGGTTATCCTGGAGGAGTTGTAGAGTTGCCCAAGTAGGAACATGTTATGAAAGTAAAAAAATACAGTAGGACCTCTATAAGTTGACCAGTCAGGGTGCTGTACCATACTGGTGGACGTAGGGAGGTGGTCAACATAAAGAACTAGGCCTACTGTACCAGTATGTACATGCAGTGCATGCCTGGTCTGTGAAAAGTTGGTCATCCTAAGGAGGTGGTCAGTGTAGGGAGGTGGTCAGCTATGGGGGTTCTATTGTTGCAGTTGTGCTAAAAATATATCCATTTACTAATGATCACCAGCAGCCCAAATTAAAATAATATCTATGTGGTTAAATAACTTGGTTTTAACTTAAGGTTTAACTAAAGGACTAGATATGGTTTGGTCTTTTTTTACCCCATAGAATAAGGTGTTGGGCATTACTACATGACAGGGTTTTTCAAATGGATTCAAATTTATGTCCCTACCTAATGAGATGATGCTATTATTAAAGATGTGTTGGGGGGGCAATGTCAAATTATTTGAAACTCGAGCCTGTCAACCATCATGCTAGATTTTAGAGATGTACTAAAAGAGTATTTTAGAACTTAATTGAGAGTGCTAAAAAAAAAATCATTCATATGGCATTGCAAATTATAAATCAGGCAAACTAGTACATTCCTTTTGTAAATACATTTGGAGAATACTTAGAGATCTAAAAATAGATCTGCCATTCAGTCCTATAATTCCTTTATTGAGTATATATCCTGAAGACCAAAAATCACATCATAATAAAGATATTTGTACCATAATGTTTGTTGCAGCCCAATTCATAATTGCTAAGTCATGGAAGAAGCCCAAATGCCCATTGACCCACGAATGGATTAATAAATTGTGGTACATGTATACCATGGAATACTATGCAGCCTTAAAGAAAAATGGAGACTTTACCTCTTTTGTGTTTACATGGATGGAGCTGGAATATATTCTTCTTAGCAAAGTGTCTCAAGAATGGAAGAAAAAGTATCCAATGTACTCAGCCCTAATATGAATCTAATTTATAGCTTTCATATGAAGGCTAAAACCCAATTATAGCACAAGAATACAGGGAAAAGGGAAAGG
>CAUYON010061460.1:0-29231 GCA_963573935.1 Arctocebus calabarensis
GACTACAGGCGCCCGCCACAACGCCCGGCCATTTTTTGGTTGCAGCCGTCATTGTTGTTTGGTGGGTCCTGGGGCTGGATTCGAACCCGCCAGCTCAGGTGTACATGGCTGGCGCCTTAGCCCGTTGAGCCACAGGCGCCAAGCCTGGAGAACCGAACTTTTAATTTTAACTAATTTTAATTTAAATTCACTTTTTTTTTTTTTTTTGAGACAGAATCTTTCTCTGTTGCCCTGGGGTTGAGTGCCATGGTGTCATAGCTCACAGTAACCTCAACCTCTTGGGCTCAAGCGATCCTTTTGTCTTAGCCTCCCGAGTAGCTGGGACTACAGGCACCTGCCACCATTTTTCTATTTATAGTAGAGACAGGGTCTTGCTCCTGGAGTCAGCCTCAACTTCCCACATTGCTAAGATTACAGGCATGAGGCACCATGCCTGGCTAATTTAAATTTAAATGGCCACTTGGGTCTCATGACCACTGGGTGAAACAGCCTAGGTTTAGATGAATCCGAGGACAAGGCAGGAAGCTCTGGCAGAGCCTCCATTTGAGATCTCTTTTCCTGAGCCCTCTGCTCTCTTTCTGAGGGGGTGCTGAGTGCTGAGAGGAGAGTGAAGGAGAAGCTCTAGAGTTGGCATGGCCCCCCATCTGCCCACCTTCCATGCATCACCCCTTCATCAACATATTTATTATCTACTATGTGCTAGGCCCAGGAATATGGTGATGAACAAGCCAGATTTTGTCAGAATGGATTATAAATGTCTGCAAATACGTTTGTCTTTGTCTTAGCCATCAGTTTGCTACCTCCTGAGTCCAGGGGCCCAGCCCTGTGCCTGACCCTCAGAAGGGGCCAGTGAAGGTTTGCTAGGTAAATGAATGAATTAGAGGCAGAATCTTTGGGGTTGTATTTGAGAGGACAGGACAGAGGGGACTGTTTACTGATGGTGAGGAGAGATGGTGCTGTTTAGCAAGGGAAGTATTGATGTGATTCAGAGGAGAGTCTTGCCCTGACTTGCTTTGTGTTCTTGGCAAGTCCTTATTCTTCTCTGAGCTTTGTTTTCCCAGTAGTAGTAAAATGAGGTGGCTGGCCTAGATCAGGACCCCAAGGCCCCTCAGGGACAGGGGCAGTGGAGATGGGCAACATAACCGCTCCTCCTCTGACATTCTAGGGTTCCCTTGAGATGCAGTTTCTTCTTTGTTTGTTTGCTTGTTTTTTTTTAGAGATAGGGTCTCCTCCTGTTGCCTGGCTGGAGTGCAGTGGCCCAATCTTAGCTCACTGTAGTTTCAAATTCCTGGGTTCACAGGATCATCCTGCCTCAGGCTTCAGAGTAGCTAGGACTGCAGGAAAATGCAGCCACTTTCAGCTATTTTGTCTTTTTCTTTTTGGTGTGGGTCTTACTACATTGTCCTGGCTGGTCTTGACCTCCCTGGCCTCAAGAGATCCTCCTGCCTTTGCCTCCTAGAGTGCTGGGATTATAGGTATGAGGCAGATTGTCTGACCAAGATCAGTTTCTTAAAAGGGTTCTGAAGTATTTTTTTTTTTTTTTTTGAGACAGATCCTCAAGCTGTCACCCTAGGTAGAGAACTGTAGCATCACAGCTCACAGCAACCTCCAATTCCTGGGCTCAAGCAAGTCTCCTGCCTCCGCCTCCCAAGTAGCTGGGACTACAGGCACTACCACAATGCCCAGTTAATATCTTAGAGACGGGATATCACTCTTGCTCAGGCTGGTCTCAAACTCCTGAGCTCAGGCGATCCCCCTGTCTTGGCCTCCTAGAATGCTAGGATTATGGGTGTGGCCACCTGGCCTGGCTCCTCCATTTCCACAGGCAGGCTTCTATTCATGCTTCAAATCCTGGTTCAGCCTTTTCTGATCTTTGATCTCTCCTTCAAGGAATTAATCACCTCCTTTTTCCATTATGCATGCAGGACTATTTACTAGCTGTGTGACCTCGAGCAAATTCCTTAACTTCTCTATGCCTCTAATTCTACATCTGGGAAATGAGGAAAATTACTGCACCCGCCTGACTGGGTTGTTGTGAGAATTAAATGTGTTATCATGTATACTTAGGGCAGTGCCTGGCACATGGTTGAGTGAAAAGAAAGCTGACTAATGTTACTATAAGTTTCTATATTTAAGAATTACCTGAGGTTACAGTGAACACAGCAGATAAGGATCCTGCCCTTGCAATGGTCTCAACCTGTGGGAAGAGATACACAAATAAACAGGAAATTCACCCTGAATGATGAAAAATACCTCAGTAAGGGAAGTGGTGGGTTGAAGGGAGTCGTGGGAGCATGGAAGAGGCCCTCTTCTCAGGTCAGGGTGGTTAGCAGTATTCTCCTGGAAGAAATGACGTCTCAGCTGAAATCTAAAAGATGGATAAGATTTATCCAGGCTAAGGGAGAGGGTAGGCAGGAGAGGCGTGGGAAGGCTTTGAAGCTGGAGAATGGTGAGAGCAAGCTCACAGGCCAGCTCCTGATGTGTTCCAAGAACCAAGGCTGATGGAATGGAGTATTGGTTGTGGGTGGGTGGGTGCCCTGGGCACACACCAGTTATTCAGTGCATCTCCTTGAGGTCTGTCTCCCTTCCTGGCTTTTAAGCTCCTCCAGTACAGTACAGATCACAGCTCCTTTAATTCCATACAACACAGTACCCAGCTCAGCGGGGGCTCACTCAATGTTTGCTGGATGAAAATGAGAAAAGAACCCATCTGAGAGCCATCTTGGGCAATATTTTCATTTGCTTATACCTGTGAGTTAGGAATTCTTTCTTTTCTTTTTTTTTTTTTTTCTGAGAGAGAGTCTCATTTTGTCATCCTCAGTAGAGTGCTGTGGCACCACAGCTCACAGCAACCTTAAACTCTTGGGCTATCATGGGTGTCCCAGGCTGAACTGTGTCCCTACCCACCCCATACACATGCTGACGTCCTAGCTCCCAGCACTGTAGAATGTGACAGTATTTGGAGATAGGTTATTTAAGGAGGTAATCATGTTAAAAGGAGGTCACTAGAATGGGCCTTAATCCAATGACTGGTGTCCTTAAGAAGAGGAAATTAGGACATAGACAGACTCACTGTCTTGCTTCAGCCTTCCAAGTAGGTGGGATTACAGGCACCCACCACAACACCGGGCTAATTTTGGAGACTGTGGGGGGTGTCTTACTTTTGCTCAGGTTGGTCTTAAACTCCTGAGGGCAAGTAATTCATCTACCTGGGCCTCCCAGAGTGCTAGAATTATAGGTGTGAGTCACTGCACCTGGCCTGAGTTAGGAATTCTTAATAGCCTTGGGTATTTTATTTTTTTAAATTTTTTTGGGAAATAAAGTTTCACTCTGTTGCCCTGGCTAGAGTGCTATGGCATCATAGCTTACAGCAACCTCAAACTTCTAGGCTGAAGAGTCCTCTTGTTGCAGCCTCCCAAGTAGCTGGGACTACAGGCATCTGCCACTATACCTGGATAGTTTTCTATTTTTAGTGGAGACAGGGTCTGGCTCCTGGCTCAGGCTGATTTCTCACTCCTGAGCTCAAGCGATCCACCTGTCTGGGCCTCCCAGAGTGCTAGAATTATAGGTGTGAGCTGCTGCGCCCTCCAAGCCTTGTGCATTCTTTTTTCTTTCTTTTTTTTTGAGACAGAGTCTCACTATGTCGCCCTCGGTAGAGTGCTGTGGTGTCACAGCTCACAGCAACCTCAAACTCTTGGGCTAAAGCAATTCTCTTGCCTCAGACTCCCAAGTAGCTGGGATTATAGGTGCCCACCACAGCACCCAGCCATTTTTTTGGTTGCAGTTGTCATTGTCTAGCAGGCCCGGGCCAGACTCGAACCCACTACCTTCAGTGTATGTGGCTGGCACCCTACTCACTGAGCCATGGGTGCCAAGCCACCTTGTGTGTGTGTGTGTGTGTGTGTATATATATATACATATCTATATATATTTTTTTGAGACAGAGCCTCAAGCTGTAACCCTGGATAGAGTACTATGGCATCACACCTCACAGCAACCTCCAATTCCTGAGCTCAAGTGAGTCTCTTGCCTCCGCCTCCCAAGTAGCTGGGACTACAGGCCCCTGCCACATTGCCTGGCCATTTTTTGGTTGCAGCCATCATTGTTGTTTGGCGGGCCCGGGCTGGATTCAAACCGCCAGCTCAGGTGTACGTGGCTGGTGCCTTAGCCTGCTGAGCCACAGGTGCTGAGCCAGCCTTGTGTATTCTTAATAGCCAAATTCACATGTCTGTTCAGAATTGTCATCTGCCAGGCACTGGATTCCCATGAATGAGATAGTCTGTTTCGGCCAAGTCAAATTTCTGGTCCAATAAGGTGACTTGCTCTTGTGAGTCCTGAGACTCACATCTCTGAGAACCTTTGATGTCTGCAAACTTTCAAACTTCGATGTGCATATGGATTGATCATCTGGTGCAGACGAAGCAGATTCTGATTCAGCAGGTGTGGCCTGAGAGTCTCCCAGGTGGTGACAGTGTGAGAGGTTTCTACTTTGAATAGGAAGATGCTAGACAACATGGCCATTTGTCTAGCCCTAATTGCAAGGATGATTACCAAAGCAGGTTAGTGTCAGCTTCTAAACGGCCTTGAATGCTAGGCTAAGGAGTTCAGGTTTTATTTTGGAGGCACTAGAGAGTTATAGAAGCCTTCTGAGCATGGTCAGGGGGAGCTGATCAGGAGATGAACCGAGGAGCAGGGGGGCTGGGCTATTGCAGCAATAGGCTAGAGGTGGTAGGGATGAGGCAGAAACAGTGAGAATACAGAGGAGGGCTCATGTCCTGGGCTGTCATGGGTGTCCCGGGCTGAACTGTGTCCCTACCCACCCCATACACATGCTGAAGTCCTAGCCTCCAGCCCTTTAGAATGTGACTGTATTTGGAGATAGGTTATTTAAGGAGGTAATCATGTTAAAAGGAGGTCACTAGAATGGGCCCTAATCCAACATGACTGGTGTCCTTAAGAAGAGGAAATTAGGACACAGACAGACGCACAGAGGGAAGATCACATGAAGACACAGGGAGGAGACGGCTGTCTACAAGCCAAAGAAGGAGATCAGAAGAAACTAACCCTGTCAAAACCCTGATGTGGGCCTCCAGAACTGTGAGAAAATAAATTTCTGTCATTTAAGCCACCCACTCTGTGGTACTTTGTTATGGCAGCTGGAGCAAACTAATAAATACAGAAGGGATGGATTTAAGAGGATTATCCAGGTGGACAATTATTTGGATGACATGAGAGGGGAGACTATAGGATTATATACAGATGATTTGGGAATTGGGAAAGCCTGGGAATAGGAGGTGCCAAGAATAGAAAACAGGAAGTAGGGCAGAGTTAGAAGAGCAGGGCCAGGGAAGAGTGGATCGGACCATGTTGTATGGGAGGTGACACTGGGTCCTCGGAGGTGCCATCCAGGAGGCTTTAGGAAATGAGGTTGGTGGTGCCTGGGATCAAAACCAGGCACTCCCGTGTCAACAGGGCCCTTGGTTGTGAACAATCAAAACTGGCTTTGGCTAACTTAAGTCAAGAAAACTGTACCGCAAAGGTTTCTGCAGGTTCACAGCATTGATGTGAAGCCTCCAGGCTAGAGTTGGAGAGTGAGCTGGGCCAAAGGGACATTGGATGTGCTGCAGGGGCTGCCTTGTGAGGACTCTCAGGCCTGCAGGGCTCACAATGCCACCTCCTGTTCATAAGTCAATGCAGAATGGAAGCTGGAAGCCCCCACTGGGGATGGGGATCCTCTGGCCCAAGCCTAGTCTACAGAGAGGGTTCCTGTGGGAGGTGCCTCTCCTCCCCTGGAAAATTAAAAGTGGCTGGATGGTCTGGATACTCTTTTCATGGGGAATCGGGCTCTATTTTCCTCTCCTTGAATAGAGGCTCTGACTAGTCGATAGAATACAGTGGAAGTAACACCTGGCCCAGACTTTTAGAGAACTGGCAGCTTCTGCCTTGGTCTCTGGGAGCCCTGAGCCAGTCTGCAAGAAAACTGACTAGCGGGGACCACATGGAGAGGAAAAGGAAGAAGGTCCCAGTACAGCCCAGCCTTCCAGCTGGCCCTGCCAAGACCCCCGTGTTTTAAAACATATGTGGGACTTTGTTTTTATTCTGGCATGGTGCGGCCAACAGATCAGGAGATGACTGTTACTGAAAAGGTAGTTGGTTACTCATAGTTCCTGGGAGGAGGGGTGCACCATGCCAAGTAGGGCCACATGGGGAATCGCCTGGTCAGTCAGAAGGCAGAGGTGGGGGGACAAAGCTTGGGTAGAGCCTCACTTTGGCAGAAAGGAAAAGGCAAGATAGTGTAGACACGCTGAACAGGTTTAGGATTGGCTATTTTGAATAATTTTGTTGGGTTCTGGGCCATAGGGGTGGTTCTTAGTTGTCCTGGTACCTTGGTGGGATGATGTAGGGACACAGAGGTAGTACTTGGGCCCGTAGGAGCCTGATTAAAGGAGGAGGATGGTGGTGGTCATGGACTCAGGATGGGTTGGTTTGCCTATCGAGGAGGCACTCACAGGCAAGTTCTTGGCTGTCTCTAGGAATGAACCAACCCTGGGAAGGATAGTTCCTCTCTATTAGGCCCCAAGATGTCAAAGCATCATAAAGCACAGAAAATTAAAAAATAATAATCGACCCAGGAATGTGAGTTGGAATGTGGAATCAACCCCTCCATTCATTTTTTTTTTTTTTTTGAGACAGAGTCTTAGTATGTCACCCTCAGTAGAGTGTCATGTGTCACAGCTCACAGCAACCTCAAACTCTTGGGCTTAAGCAATTCTCTTGTCCCGGCCTCCTTAGTAGTCTTTTTTTTGAGAAAGAATCTTGCTCTGTTGCCCTGGGTAGAGTGCTGTGGTGTCATCGTAGCTCATAACAACTTCCAACTCTTAGGCACAGAGATCCTCTTGTCTCAGCCTCTCACGTAGCTGGGACTACAGGTGTGTGCCACCATGCCTAACTAGTTTTTCTTTTTCTTTTTTCAGTAGAGATGGGGTCTTGCTCTTCCTCAGGCTGATCTCAAACTCCAGAACTCAAGCAATCCACCCACCTCAGCCTCCCAGAGTGCTAGAATTACAAGGGTGAGCCATGGAGCCTGGCCCACCTTGGACCCTCCATTTTACTCTATCACTAGCTGGCTCTGCTGGCCAAGGCCGCAGGTATCATGCTGCTTGGGGGAGCAGTCCTGCTATCCAAATTCCTGGCCCACGGACTGGTGAGATACAGTCACAAGGAACAGTTGTCTTAGCACCATTAAGTTTGGAGGGCATTTGTGAGGCAGATATAGATTTCTGGAACCTTCCCCTCCTCAGCCAACAATTCACCCATTAGAGTTTCCTTCCCAGCCTCAGAAGGGACCTGGGAAAGTTACTCTATTACTGGTTAAAGACATGAGTCTCATCGACATGTGATGGGCTTTTTACCTCCATTATAAAGATGAGGAAACTGAGGTACAGGGAAGGAAAGTCCTTTACTCAAGGTCACACAGTTTACATCCAGGACTGTTAGATTTCAGCATCCAGAACCTTCCACTGCACCAGCTATCACCTGATCAGTCTCTTCATGGCGCCCTCAGTTGGAGCTCGTTGGGTAGTCTCCAACCCAGGCCCCTCGGAGGCTGGGAAGTAATCTCACCCACCCACTCCACCGATGCTCCCCACCTTTTCCACTGGAGAAACCCCGCATTGCCTCTCATCCGGAGCTGGGCTGGAGTTGCTGCTTCCAGGCCCTGGGAAGCTTCTAGTGCCTCCGTCTGGCATTGTCGCGAAATCTGCGCCATTCTCCCATCATCCCAGCGCCCCTGGGCTTCAGGTATATCAAAGCCTCAGCATGCGTGAAGTTCAAATTCGAACACATCTCAGCAGGCTTTGTGAATACATTAGTTTTATTTTTCCCTAACTTGCCACAGGGGTAAGGGAAGGGGAGGGGGGGGGGCATCGGAATGTAATATGCAAATGTATGCAGATAGAATGTAAATGAGGGTGTCCCAGGATTAATGGGAAGAATCGGCAATCAGAGCAGGCCGAATCCCAGCCTGCAGCCCTGGGGCTCTGCAGCAGCAGCGGCAGTGGAAAATGGCTCTCAGGGGAGGGTGTCTTGGGCTCTCTTTAGAGCCTGTTTTTTGAAGCAATGTCTCCGCAGCACAGGGGAAGGAAGAGCTGCGGAAATTGGTTCTGGATACTTCCTGGCGAAGTGTTCTCAATTGCTTCAACTACATTGGGGGTGGGTGGAGGAGAGGGGGTAGAATCTCTGAACCTCTCTCAGTCAACACAAACAGCAGGGGTTGACCCTGTGAGTGATTTCTAAACCAAGGAAGCTTGTTAACATCCACATCCAGACCCTGTTGATTACTGAGTCAGAATCCCTTGAGAATCCTAATTTTTTTTTTTTTTTGAAGTCCCCAGCCTGAGGAAAAGCTGATGTAAACCAGGGGTTCTTAACCTGGGGTCTCTTACAGTTCCATGGGGGCCTGTACATCAGCATTACTAAACCCTGGCTGCATATTAGATCACTGGAGCTTAAAAAAAGAAATCCAAGGCTTAGGCTGCACTCTAGACCAATTAAGCCAGAATTTAAAGGGAAAGTGTGCAGCCAGGCTTCGGTATTTGTTTAATAAAAAATTCCAGGTGATTCCAATGTGCAGCCAAGTTTGAGAAGCCCTGCTAAACAGGTATTTCCATGAGACACTTGTTATGCTCCTGCTCTCTTTGGGGCTATATTTAGCTCCAGGCCCAGCACCAGCGGAGAGGACCTTGGTTTGGATTGATGTGCAGCTGTTAGAACTAGTACAGTGGCACCAGCTGTAAAAATATTGCAAAATTATTGCAAAAAAATATTGCAGTGTTGGTAATTCTAACACTCTGGAAGGCTGAGGATGGATTGCTTGAGCTTAGAAGTTCGAGACCAGCCTGAGCAAGAGTGAGACTCCCATCTTTAAAAAAATAGCAGGGTGTTGTGGAGGAGGTCTATAGTTCCAGCTGCTCAGACACTGAGGCAAGAGGATTTCTTGAGCCTAAGAGTTTGAGGTTGCTGTGAGCTATAACGCTAGAGCACTCTACCCATGGTGACGAAGTGAGACTCTGTCTCTAAGTAAATAAACACATTTTTTAAAAATAAAAAAATGAAAATTGGGCAGTGTTTGTGGCTCAAAGGAGTAGAGTACCAGCCCCATATGCCGGAGGTGGCGGGTTCAAGCCCAGCCCCAGCCAAAAACTGCAAAAAAAAAAAAAAAAAAAAGAAAATTATGTATGTGGTGAGGGGCACCTGTAGTCCCAGAGACTTGAGAGACTGAGGCAGGAGGATCACTTGAGTCCAGGAGTTTGAGGTTACTGTAAATTAGGCTAATGCCACACCACTCTAGCCTGGGGGCAACAAACTGAGATTGTCTCAAAAAAAAAATTATAGTATTTCCCTCTCTATTTGTAAAAGGTGCTGCTTTGCACTTTGTCAGTCCCTAGTGTCCTAGCACTACTTGCCCTCACCCTACCACCCCAATTCCCCCTGGACCAAATCATTTTGATTTTTCAGGGTTCTTGAGGTCCTGGTTGTTAAATATTTGAATATCACCACCAGCTATAATATTGTGGTGAGGAACACCAGCTTTATAGGTTAGAAATCCTAGATTCCTGCCTGATTTTGGTGCTTCATGTGACTTTGGAGAAGTGGCTCTTTATTTTTCTGAGCCTCAGTTTCCTTATCTGGAAATGGGGTCAAAAGCCCCCACCCCCTCAATGCAGGGATGAAGTTGCAGAAGTCTCAAACTTGAGGTTCGGGCGCCGGTGGCTCATGCCTGTAATCCCAGCACTCTGAGAAGCTGAGACTGGCAGATCGCCTGTGCTCACAAGTTCAATATCAGCCTGAGCCAGAGTGAGACCCACCCCTAAAAATAGCCAGGCGTTGTGATAGGCATCTGTAGTCCCAGCTGAGGCAAGAGAATCACTTGAGCTCAAGAGTTTGAGGTTGCTGTGAGCTGTGACACCACAGCTCTCTACAAGGGGTGACAAAGTGAGACTATGCCTCAAAAAAAAAGAAAAGTCTCAAACTTGAGCATGTATCACAATCATTTGGCTGGCTTGTTAAGACAGAGATTGCCCAGTGCCCATAGCTCGGTGGTTAGGGGGCCGGCAAAAGGCTCCAGGGCTGGTGGGCTTGAACTTGGCCCAGGTCTGCTAAACAAAACAAACAAATAAACAAACTAAAAAATAGCCAGACCTTATGGCAGGTGCCTGTAGTCCCAGCTACTAGTGGGGCTGAGGCAAGAGAATTGCTTGAGCATAAGAGTTGGGGGTTGCTGTGAGCTATGATGCTATGGCACTCCACCAAGGGTGACAAAGTGAGACTCTGTCTCAAAAAAAAACAAAAACAAAAAAACCCAGTTTGCTGGGCCCCTCCCTAGAGTTACTGATTGAGTGGTTCTGGGGTGGGGAGCAGGTAAGAAGATTCAAGTTCTTAACAAATTCTCAGGTGCTCTCATTGCTTCTGGTTTTGGGACCGTAGTTGGAGAGCCGCTGAACTGGAAAAGTATGAGAAAGCCGAAGGGTTGAGAGTAGGGGCCCAACCTGGGCTTGGAAAATCATCAAAGTTTGTCACCAGTTGCCCCGTGTGCTGTGTGTACCTCCACCTCTGAGCCACCATGAAATGCCTTGGATTTCGTGAGGATTAAGGCCTCTCCCCACCCCCTCCCTATTGTGAACAGGACCAGATTTAGACCTTTAGGGGCTGTGATCACTGAAAATTATGGTGCCCTTCCCCATCTGTCATCCCAAGTAAAACAACACTGAAGCCTGAAATGACTATATAAGGAAGTCCAACAGAGAACTGATTTTTCCCATGCTGGCTATTTTGAAGAATTTTTTCAAATGTCTAAACAATCTTTTTAATGTGTATTTTGGAACAGCACCTGCTTTGCTGGGACCCTAAGCATATTCTTACCTGCCAGTGGGCAATCCAATGCTAAAGGCACTGGTCCCAGCCCACCCTCTCCCTCCCCATTTCCACATTGCTCCTTTCACAGCACTGGCCCTTCTGGCCCTTCTTTTTCTTTCTTTCTTTCTTTTTTTTTTTTTTTTGTAGAGACAGAGTCTCACTTTATCACCCTCGGCAGAGTGCCCTGGCATCACACAGCTCACAGCAACCTCCAACTCCTGGGCTCAGGTGATTCTCTTGCCTCAGCCTCTCAAGTAGCTGGGACTACAGGTGCCTGTCACAATGCCCGGCTATTTTTTTGTTGCAGTTTGGCCGGGGCTGGGTTTGAACCCTCCACCCTGGGTGTATGGGACCGGTGCCCTACCTACTGAGCCACAGGCGCCATACAAGCACTGGCCCTTCTTATGGACAAGAACCTGTCACCTAGGCTCGGCGCCTGTGGCTCAGCGGGCTAAGGCACCAGCCACGTACACCTGAGCTGGCGGGTTCGAATCCAGCCTGGGCGCTGAACAACAATGACGGCTGCAACCAAAAAATGGCTGGGCATTGTGGTGGGCGCCTGTGGTCCCAGCTGCTTGGGAGGCAGAGGCAGGAGACTCGTTTGAGCCCAGGAATTGGAGGTTGCTGTGAGCTGTGATGCCACAGCGCTCTATGCAGCTCTATCCAGGGTGACAGCTTGAGGCTCTATCTCAAAAAAAAAAAAAAAAGAACAGAACCTGTCACCTTAAATAAAACTCAGCTTGACTGTTCTCTGCCCCTTCCAGCTACTTCACTCTTTTATTTTCCTTTTGTCTTCCCCACTTTTCCCTACAGAGTTCGGCCAAATACCTCACAGTTCCCTCTTTTGGGTCCCAAGGTTAATCCTCCAGCTGGGTTTTGGGGCAGCTACCTCTCCCTGCCCCCAGACTGCTGTCCAGGCTGACTTCCCTCTTGGCCAGAGCCAGTGATTTGATCTTAGCACGGGATTTGTAGTCAGAAGGCCGAGGCTGGAGCTTTGTCACTCACCAGCTGTGTGACCATGAGCAAATTAAAGGGCTTCTCTGGGCCTTGGGTTCATCACCTTGAAAATGCTTCACAACCTCTGCCTCCTATGCATACCAAGGGGTTCTGAAAGCTCCAATCCAGACAGGATGTTAAGAGGATTCCCGCCACACATATGGTACAAATCAGGTGTGCATAACAGCATTGTATATATTGTGGAGGAAGGTGACCTCCACATGCGTTGACTAGAATCATCACAGATCTGGGCACCTGGGGACACAGGCAGAATCTGTGGTAGAAAGATCAGGATGCTAGTATCAGATACGGGTTGAGTCCCAGGTCTGTCTCTTACTAGGTGGGTGGACTTTAGCAAGTCCCTGAGCCTCAGTTCCCCCACCAGTAAAATGGGATCATGAATGCTAATTTGTAAAGTTAGAAGGGGAGAGTACTGCAGTAACAGAATCATACTAGCTAAGTGGGTTTTTTCTTGCAGACCTACTATGTACTTTCAGTACTGGCACGGTACTGAAAGTGCAATGCATAATCTTGTTTAATGTCCCCTACAGCTTTTGAAGTGAAGACTGTTCTTTTCTGTACTTTACAGATGAGGAAATAAATGCAGGGAGAGGCAAAGTGATCTGGTTAGTCACACTAGTAAGTGGTAGGAACTGGAATTTGAACCCAGGAGCCCTGATTCTAAAGTTTATGCTCTTTCTATGACTTCCCTACTAAATGTGCCCAATACAGACAAGTGGGAGGCATGACTTAGTGTGGGAATTGCCACCACCTGGGGCTAGGGATGATGGGTGTGTTTTGTGGGTGGGGGCGGGTACTTGAATGATGCTCTCTCCTGGGGCAATGTCTTGCAGTTTACACACCATTCTGCTTCATCCCAGACTCAAGTGTCTCTTCCATATCCTGCCAGGGCCTCTCTGGCCTTCTGCCCCTCCCCTCTCTGATAGGTTGGGAAGAAACAGGCTTGGAGTTCCCCCATCTAAATAGAGGGAGAGATTCCTCATCTTGTGAGGCTGACCTCGGGCTGGGGGCCTGGAGTTATTAATAGCGGCTACAGGGCTGTGTCATCCAGCTGGTGACTCAGAGCTCCAGGGATAGCCCCCTCCCCATCTTGATAGAACTACTGCTGCTATCTGAGTGAGGGGCTTAGAGTTCAAGCTATGAATCTGGTCAGGGTTGGTGGGGGGGGTCCCACCTGGGGTTATATCCTACTGTCTTCCTCCTGTCCCCAGGGCCTTGGCTAAACTCTGTGTGGTATGGGAAGGAGGGGCTAGGGGAAGTGGGGAAGGGGATGTGGTAACCAGAACCACTTCCTGCCATTGCTGTGTTGAAAGCCAAGCTCTCTCCAAGTTCCCCCTTGATGGGAGGTGGGGAGCCCGCGGTGGGTAAAGGAGGAAGTTGGGAGGGGCAAGAAAAGGAGGATTCCTCCAGGAATCAAGCTCTTTGTTTCCTGGCTGGGTGCTCTCACTCTGCTCCCAAAACAGCTGGCTATCCTGAAGGTGATCTTAATTAGAGCAGCAGCAAGCATTTATCATCACCATGGGCCAGGGACTTTGTATCTCTTAACTCTTTGAGCCTTCTAACAACTGCATGAAGGAAACTCTATTTCACCCCATTTTACAGATGGATAAACTGAGGCACTGATATGTCAATTGCTCAGGTCACACAAGTCAGTGGCAGAGTTATGATTTGAACTTCGAAAGCCTGGCTCCATGGTGCAGGCTTATAGCCACCACTCCTTATTGCCCTCCCCCTGCTCTGTCCCTCGTTTGTTCTGTGAGGACTCTGGGCTTCAGTTTATTCATCTGTATGAAAGAGGTAATTGGAATAGGAAAGCAGACCTCCCTTTAGTGATGCCTGTCTCTCTGGTAATTAGTTATTCATTCAGTCTCTCTCCTACTATACTATCAGTTCCATGAGCACTTGGATGAAGTCTATCTTGGTCACTACCAGTCCTCCAATTCTTTTTTTTCTTTTTGGCAGGTTTTGGCTGGGGCTGGGTTTGAACCCGCCACCTCCAGCATATGGGACCGGTGCTCTACTGCTTTAAGCCACAGGTGGCACCCCAATTCTTCCAGTTCTTAGTACAAGGCGTGGCCCATAAAAACTCAACAAGTTTGTTGAGTAAATTTTTTTTTTTTTTTTTGCAGTTTTTGGCCAGGCCTGGGTTTGAACCCACTGCCTCTGGTATATGGGGCTTACACCCTACTTAAGTAAATGTTTTTTAAAAGGTTTGAAGATCATCATCAGCAGTTTGAATACCTGATAAAAGCTTTGGATCCTTTACATAGAAAAACCAACATACACCAGTAGTTCTTAACTGGGGATGAGTCTGCCCCTCCCACTCACACAGGGTACATTTGGCAATGTCTGGTAACATTTCTGGTTGTCACAATTGGCAGGGGGAGGTGCTATTGGCATCTAGTGGGTAGAGGTCAAGGATGCTGCTAAACATTGCACAATGTAGAGGACAGCTCCTCATAATAAAGAATTATCTGGCCCCCAAATGTCCGAAGTTCCAACTTTGAGAAATGTGGTGTATTGATATATACATAGATATGTCATGTTTCGCATCATTGAGGGTAGTTCATAGATTCTTGTAAAGCCCATGTCTGCCACTCAGATGAAGGTCTGCTAGATTGGAGCATCTCTTTCTTTGTTTCCTTCTCTAAAATCACATTGTTCTATGATCCCACACTCCCCAGTGTATAATAGAGTTCTCTCCTGGGTCTCTTGTCCTACCCTCTGATTCCCCAGAGGTCTGGGCCATTTCTCTTCAGTGGGTAGCCAGGAATCCACCTACCTCAGTTCTCTATAAATTTTTCCTCTCTATAAAAGATGAAAAATGCAGAACCAGGCAACTCCAGGCTTAAATCCTGGGTCTGTCTATTAATTCCCTATGTGATCATGGGCAAGTTCATTAACTGCTCTGAGCTTGTTTCCTCCTCTGAGAGTGGGAGAGATACTCACTAAATCTACCTCTTAGATGAGGATGAAATGAGAGGCGTATAGATAGCTTATCAGGCTCCACATGGTAAATCTCAACAGACACATTATTATTATGGCTCAGGGGGCAGTGACTTGCTCTGGGAAATGGCGAGCAGGGACGGAAATCCAGGACTGCACAACTCCAAAGCAGATATAATTAGTGAACTATAGAGTTTCCCTCTTCTATAAAGGAAGTCAATTGTGTCCATCTCACAGACTTACTAGGTGATCATATAAAGTGTCTGGTACATGGTAGGTCCTTTAAATACAGTTTGTTGGGCCAGGTGTGGTAGCTCACACCTGTGATCCCAGCACTTTGAGAATCTAAGGTGAGGAGATTGCTGGAGGCCAGGAGTTGGAGACCAGCCTGGGCAACATAGCAAGACCTCATCTCTACAAAAATAAAAAAATTAACCAAGTGTAGTGGTGCATGATTGTAGTCCCAGCTATTTGGGAGGCTGAGGGCGGCGCCTGTGGCTCAAAGGAGTAGGGCGCCAGCCCCATATGCCAAGGTGGTGGGTTCAAACCCAGCCCTCACCAAAAAAAAATCACACATACACACACACACACAAAAGTCAGAGAACTATTTGGGAGGCTGAGGTGGAGGGATGCTTGAGCCCATGAGTTTGGGACTGCAGGGAGTTATAAGTGTGTCATTGCACTCCAGTCTGGAGTGAGACCCTGTCTCTAAAAAAAATAATAAATAGGCTCGGCTCCTGTGGCTCAACAGGCTAAGGCGCCAGCCACGTACACCTGAGCTGGTGGGTTCGAATCCAGCCTGGGCCCGCCAAACAACAATGACGGCTGCAACCAAAAAATGACTGGGCGTTGTGGTGGGCGCCTGTGGTCCCTGCTACTTTGGAGACAGAGGCAGGAGACTCGCTTGAGCCCAGGAGTTGGAGTTTGCTGTGAGCTGTGATGCCATGGCACTCTACCCAGGGTGACAGCTTGAGACTCTGTCTCAAAAAAAAAAATAATAATAAATAAAAATAAAGTAAATATAGCTTGTTGAATTGTTATCACTGATATTCCCAAATAAGGCTTTGAATAAGGTAAATATAAATCCTGCCCACAACAGCTGGCTGGACAAGGGAAGGAGAGAGGCTGTCTGTTATGGCTTAAGTCTGATGTCTGAGACTGTAGCTTTCACCACATGGAGCAAGGCTCCTAGAGATCCTTTCCCTACTCACACTGCCCCAATTTGCAGTTGAAGAATCCAACACCCAGAAAGGGGAAAGCATTCATTCCAGGTTAGCCCACAAGATCCTGGTCTCCTGACTCCAAGTTGGAATCACGATCCGGGACCCCATAATTAATAGCAATCACTGCCATCCACTGAGGACTGACAGTGTACATGGTACTAAGCATTTTAGTGTTTGATCTCATTTTATCCTCACATCCATTTAAGGCAAAGGGCCCTTTTTTACAGCTGAGGAAACAAATTCAGAGTGCTAAGGCATTTGCCTGAGGCCCTGGAGGAAGATTGGGAAGCTATGTCTACTGACTTCCAGATGCTACAAACTCTCCCCTTTACTACCCTGAAGATTTGGCCTGTACAAGACGGGGTGGCCCAGTGGAATTCCCCAGTTTCTGCCTAGCAGAGTCCACTCCTTCTGCCCCCACATGGAGCAGGGAGAGGAAGCTGAGTCAAGGAAGGCTTTCGGGGAGGGGAAAAGAGAATGGAGCCTGCAGTATGGGGGCAGGGAAGTGGGGGTCACTAGATTCAGAAAGAGGTCTCAGAGGGTCTTCCAACCCTTTCTCTTGGCTGAGCACTTGGGGCTTTGAGATCAAGGGCTAGGGGAGTCCTTCAGCTCACCCCCTTCCCTCCCTTTCATACGGTTCCCACAAGCTCTGCAGTTTGCAAAACCCAACTCCTCCCTTGAGGGCTGTGGTTTCCTGTGGGTCTGGGGTCCTGCCTGACTTGGCAGTGGAGACTGTAGCAGTGGGGACAGGAGGACGTGGTGTAAGCCTTCTCATGCTGGGGCTGCCCAACACACACACACACACACACACACACACACACACACACACACACTCCCTCTCCTGAGTCAGCACCCGCCTGGCAGGGAGGGGTGGGGTCACGGTTAGCAGCACCTCTTTAAAGCCCCCACCAGGGCTGCTGTGACCAGACCCTGCTACCCTCACCATGAGTTCCTGGCTGTCCCTGGTCCTAGCACTCCTGGTGCTGGGCTGCTGCTCTGTGGCCCCCAGACCACACCAGCCCACCTTTGTGGTCTTCCCCAGGGACCTGAAAAGCAATCTCACTGACAGGCAGCTGGCAGAGGTAGGCAAATGCTCCAGGCTAGAGTTGGGGAGGGCTGGCTGAGGAGGCGTTTAACGTCCCAGAGAGGGCACAGGGCCTCAGAGGTGTGTTGACAGTGATGGGCATATCTGGAGAACAGAGGTGTTCACGTTTAGGCGCTGGGGTCCTGTGGAGGCTCTGAGAAGTGATGGGTCATGGGGGTTTCCTAGGTGGGAAATGGGAAGGAGCATGGAATAGGGGAGGTAATAGAAGGTCCTGGGGTGGGCCTGGGTAAGGGGTGAGCAGGGGTTGAACCCTAGGGGCTGGCGGGGAGGAAGGAGCTGAAGATGTCTGAGGGAGGGGAGAAATCGCTGAGTGGGCAGAAATCACCGGGGTCCTGGGTCTGATGCTTTGTTGCTAGTCCCTGAGTGCCTGGAGGGATGAAGTCCCGGCCCAGTAGGGCAGAGAAAGGGGGTCAGGATTCTAGGCCGTCCCGGTCCCTCCGTCCACAGGAATACTTGTACCGCTACGGTTACACTCGCGCGGCTGAGATGCGCGGGGAGACGCCGTCCATGAGGTCCTCGCTGCTCCTGCTTCAGAAGCGCCTGTCCCTGCCTCAGACCGGGGAACTGGACAGCACCACCCTGGAGGCCATGCGTACCCCACGCTGCGGCGTCCCAGACATGGGTAAATTCCAAACTTTCGAAGGTGACCTCAAGTGGCACCACCACAACATCACATACTGGTGAGCAGCCGGGCCCCCTTGCGGGAATGGGCTTTGCAATCAAAGTTCTCCTGTCAAGGCTGTCGAGGGGGGGCCAAAAAGAAAAAGTGCGCTTTTATAGATGCTAGTGTGGACCGCAGGACGAGTCGGGTATGCTGAAGTCTCTAAGACTTGGGGCGTCCCTGCTGTCCCGCTGTGGCCTCTCACTGTGTCCTCTCTCCTTCCTCTTTCCCGTCACAGGATCCAGAACTACTCGGAAGACTTGCCGCGCAGCGTGACCGACGACGCCTTTGCCCGCGCCTTCGCGCTGTGGAGCGCGGTAACCCCACTCACCTTCACCCGCGTGTACGGCCAGGAAGCCGACATCGTCATCCAGTTCGGTGTTGCGGGTGAGAATGCGCGAGAGGAGGGGGAAGCCAGGGATCAGGGGAGGGAGGGTCCCGGAGAGGTGGAGGAGTCAATGGCCCTGGCTTTCTCTCGCCTGCTCCAGCAGCGTGGCTGCCGCTTGCCACAGAGTACCAGCTCCTGCCGGGCAGGGCACAGCGCCGGGGCGCAAGGCTTAGATTTCAGCCTGCGCTCAGTTGGCGTCCTTGAGCAGCGCGTCATCTGCGCAACAGTACTCAGCTGATTCCCTCCACCTGCCTCTTCAGAGCACGGAGACGGGTATCCCTTCGATGGGAAGGACGGGCTCCTAGCACACGCCTTTCCTCCTGGCCCGGGCATTCAGGGAGATGCCCACTTCGATGACGAAGAGTTGTGGTCGCTGGGCAAGGGCGTAGGTGAGATCCTGAGCCGCTCTGACCCCCCTGATCCCCCTCTCCTTTTACGCCCATCACCAGCTGCTCTGACCCTGGTCCTCCTCTTCTTTGCCCCCCGCCCCCGCCCGCAGTGGTTAAGACCTACTACGGAAATGCAGATGGGGCCCCCTGCCATTTCCCCTTCACCTTCGAGGGTCGCTCCTACTCTGCCTGCACCACGGATGGCCGCTCCGATGGCACACCATGGTGCAGTACCACGGCCAACTATGACACCGACCGCCGGTTTGGCTTCTGCCCCAGCGAGAGTGAGTGTAGGGGCACGACGTGGCGTGGGGGAGCCCACCACTCTTGATGGTCCAGAACCCTGGGTTCTAAACCCAGCTCTGTCACTAGTGCTGTGTGACCGGCAATTCATTCTCCCTCACTCTGGGCCCAGTTTTCCCATCTAAGAAATAAGGAGAGGAGGGACGAACTGCAGGCAACGCGTGAGTTAAAGGAGGGGTGGCACTTGGGGTAATAGTATGGGTCATTCCAGGACTCTACACCCAGGACGGCAATGCAGACGGGAAACCCTGCCACTTTCCGTTTATCTTCGAGGGCAAATCCTACTCTGCCTGCACCACGCAAGGTCGCTCTGACGGCTACCGATGGTGCGCCACCACCGGCGACTACGACCAAGACAAGCTCTATGGCTTCTGCCCCAGTCGAGGTACCTCCGTCAAGCCTACCAGATTCAGCCCTGCCCTCTTCATCCCACGTTAGTCGCCGAAACGTGGTTCTTCCACCTATCAGTTTGTCTCTCCACTCTCATTGGTTCTTAGGACACCCATGACTCCGCCCACCCTCTCCAGATTACCCGCCCCTGATTTACAATTGCCCCTGCTCCGTCCACCAAGGATGCTCCACCCACTAGTCTTACTCCAGTCTCCGTCGTGCTCCACCGCGGCCCCTAGGCTTTTTTTTTTTGAGACAGAGCCTCGAGCTCTCGCCCTGGGTAGAGTGCTGTAGCATCACAGCTCACAGCAACCTCCAATTCCTGGGCTCAAGCGAGTCTCTTGCCTCCGCCTCCCAAGTAGCTGGGACTACAGGCGCCTGCCACAATGGCGCCGGCCATTTTTTTGGTTGCAGCCGTCATTGTTGTTTGGCGGGCCGGGCTGGATTCGAACCCGCCAGCTCATGTATATGTGGTTGGCGTCTTAGCCGCTTGAGCCACAGGCACGGAGCCAGCCCCTAGGCTTTTAAAGTAGCCCACCAGGGACCAGGCGCGGTGGCTCACGCCTGTAATCCTAGCACTCTGGGAGGCCAAGGTGGTTGAATTGCTTGAGCTCACAGGTTCAAGACCAGCCTGAGCAAGAGCGAGACCCCCGCCTCTAAAAATAGCCAGGCATTGTGGCAGGTGCCTGTAGTTCCCGCTACTCGGGAGGCTGAGGTAAAAGAATCGCTTGAACCCAAGAGTCTGAGGTTGCTGTGAGCTATGACGCTACAGCACTCTACCAGGGGCAACAAAGTGAGACTCTGTCTCAAATAATAATAGTAATAAAAATTAGCCTACAAGGATTCTACCCCTTCTTGTTTGACGGGTCCCTGGCTCCTTATTGAACCCACACACCTGGCTCACTCAAAGCCCTGGGTCTTTCCAGTCGAGTCCACTGTGATCGGGGGCAACGCGGCGGGGGAGTTGTGCGTCTTTCCCTTCGTTTTCCTGGGCGAGGAGTACTCGACCTGTACCAGCGAGGGCCGGACAGATGGGCGTCTCTGGTGCGCCACCACCTCGAACTTTGACACCGACAAGAAGTGGGGCTTCTGCCCAGACCAAGGTGGGCAGGGTTCTGAGGCCCTGGCAGTGATGGTGGTGGGTGGCCAGGGCTGGGGGCTCTACCTGACGCTCGCGTCTTGGGCTTCCTTTTCATTACAGGATACAGCCTCTTTCTCGTGGCAGCACACGAGTTTGGCCACGCCCTGGGCTTAGATCATTCGTCAGTGCCAGAAGCGCTCATGTACCCCATGTATCGCTTCACTGAGGAGCCCCCCCTGCACGCGGACGACGTGAATGGAGTCCAGCATCTCTATGGTGAGGTCTTGGAACAAGGATAGGAGGAAGAGAGGGAAGGGCATGGCTGGCATACTATAGGAGAATGGGGGAGGGTGGTCTGGGGATGCAGAAGAGTTAGGTCAGCAGCGTCTATCTGGATGTAGAGCCCGGGTCCAGTCGCGCTGCAGGGTCAATGCTTAAAGATGGTGATGGAAAATGCAGCCTCTAGAGAGAGAGACATGGGTTTAAAAGCCAATCCAGCCACTTCAAGTCACAAGTGGCTCCAACATCTGGAGGAGGAGAGTGTGTGCCAGAGGGGGGCTCACAGGCTTTAAGAGCAGATGTTCCCTGGGCACAGAAATATGCAGGAATAGGGTGTGTCTCACCCTGTGTCTCTTTAGGTCCTCGCCCTGCACCTGATCCACGGCCTCCAGCCACCACTACACCTGAACCTCAGCCCACAGCCCCCATGACGGTCTGCCCCACCGGACCCCCAACTGCCTACCCCTCAGAGCGCCCCACAGCAGGCCCCACAGGCCCTCCATCAGCTGGCCCCACAGGTCCCCCCACTGCCGGCCCTACCGAGGCCCCCACTGTGTCTTTGGATCCTGCCGACGATGCCTGCAACGTGAATATCTTCGACGCCATCGTGGAAATAGGGAACCTCCTGCATTTCTTCAAGAATGGGTGAGGAGGCAGGGATGTATGGATGAGGGAAGGGGGTGGAGGAGGAACTCCCGGCCTTTCCCGCCCAAGGCGCTGGGTTCAAGGTTCAGTACCGGGTCTTTCCCTTCTCCCATCTTCAGGAGATACTGGCGATTCTCTGACAGCAGGGGGAGCCGGCTACAAGGCCCTTTCCTTATTGCCAAAACGTGGCCCGCTCTGCCCCCTAAGCTGGACTCTGCCTTTGAAGAGCCACTCACCAAGAAGATTTTCTTCTTCTCTGGTTAGTTTCTTTCTCCCTCGCCGCCCTCTCAATCCTCATCAGTTGAGATCAAATAATAGAAAAAGGCGTCCCCTGGCGGATGCAATTTAGCAAACTTACCTGGGCCGAATGCCAGGACCCCTCCTCACCATGCCCTTGCACAATCGTGCCCAGAGGCTGTACTCCTTGGGTACTGAGACTACCTGCACGCTAGTCTAGGAAAGGGCTCGTTGGGATCGTCCTCTTCACACTTCACAATGTGTACCACCTCTGGTCCCCCAGACTGACGTGACCCTTCTCCTCTGCAGGGCGCCAAGTGTGGGTTTATACAGGCGGATCGGTGCTGGGCCCGAGGCGTCTGGACAAGCTGGGCCTGGGCTCAGAGGTGGCCCACGTCACTGGGGCCCTCCCGCGCGCTGCGGGTAAGGTGCTCCTGTTCAGCGGGCAGCACTTCTGGAGGTGAGAGCCACCCCGTCCGCCGGCAGGGGGAGCCCGGGCGCCATTCAACCGCCCACCGGCTCAGCACCTGTCTCTTCGCCTGGTTCCTGCAGGTTCAACGTAAAGACGCAGATGGTGGATCCCAGGAGCGCCACTCCCGTGGATCGGATGTTCCCCGGGGTGCCCTTGAATACGCACGACATCTTCCAGTACCAAGGTGAGGGTCCCTTCATGAGACATCATCCTAGGCAACCCTACCTTAATGACTGGTCAAATCCTGGGTGAAGAGGAAGAGCCCTTGGAGATTAAGGCAAATACCCCAGCACAGATAAGATCGCTATAGAGGCAGAGACCTTTTTTTCTAGGTCATACAGGGAGTCAAAGGCACAAATGGGACTAGGAACCAGATTTCTTGCCCGCCCCCACCCCCCAATTCCCAGTTGGGAGCTGTTTCTCGCTCTAGTCCAGGACACAGGTGATTTGCATGAAGGGTCATTCTTTTATTAGACAATAGTCATCAAGTGCCTATAATGTGCCAGGTCCGGTGCTGCCACTGGGGATACAGTAAGAGATGAGCCAATTCATAGCTCTTTGTGTCTTTGGGCAAGTCGCTGCTACTCTTTTCTTTTTTTGCAGTTTTTGACCAGGGCTGGGTTTGAACCCGCCACCTCCAGCATATGGGGCCCTACTCCTTTGAGCCACAGGCGCCGCCCTGTTGCTGCTACTCTTGGAGCCTCAGTTTCTCCATCTGTAAAATAGGGATGATAGTCAGAATTATACTTGCTTCTCTTTCTCACCATTCACATTCAATCAGTTGACAAGATCTGTTTATCACCAAAATCTTTTTTAAGGCGGTGCCTGTGGCTCATCAAGTAGGGCGCCAGCCCATTATACCAAAGGTGGTGGTTTCAAACCCAGCCTCAGCCGAACTGCAAAACAGAAAAATAGCCGGCCGTTGTGGCGGGCGCCTGTAGTCCCAATTACTCGGGAGGCTGAGGCAAAAGAATCGCCTAAACCCAGGAGCTGGAGGTTGCTGTGAGCTGTGTGACACTATAGCACTCTACCGAGGGTAATAAAGTGAGACTCTGTCTCCACACACACAAAAAAAATCTTTTTAAAATTTCTCATTTTGTTGCCATCACTTTTGCAAACACCCCAGTCCAGACCATACTGGTTGTTCTATATCTTTAATGTATTCCCAGAGATTAGGGAGAGCATAAAAGTGGCGGGAAATGGTCTTGGAAGTGGCCCCAGACCTATTTCAAGGTCAAAGAAAATAGTTATCTGCTCCCCCTCTATCCCCGCTTCATGTTCTTGTTTCCAGTGCTTTTCCCTATCATTTACTAGGCTCCACCCACGCTGGCTGCTCTTTGAACAGATCAAGGTCATTCCTAGCTTAGGGCTTTTGTGCCAGTTGTTCCCTCTATCTGGAAGGCTTCCCCGCCAGATTATCACTGGGTTGCCTTCCTCTCATCCTTCAGGTCTCAATATTAATGCTGTCATTTTTCAGAGAAACCTTCTCTGATCCTCATTATCTATTCACTCACCTGTTTTTATTTCCTCCATAGCTTTCTATTTTTTTTTTTTTTTTGCAGTTTTTGGCTGGGGCTGGGTTTGAACCTGCCACCTCTGGCATATGGGGCTGGTGCCCTACTCTTTGAGCCACAGGCGCCACCCAGTTATTTTCAAAACCAATCTCATTTATTTAATGTGTTTGCTTATTAATCATCTGTCTTGCTTTATTAGAGCATAAGCATCAAAAGACTTGAGATCATGTCTATATATATATATATATATTTTTTTGCTTTATCCCTAGTGCCTTGAACAAAGCACATAGTAGGTGCTCGATAAATACTTGTTGAATGAATAAATGGATTTCTCAATGAAATTGTTCTGAGTGTTAAGATACAACATCCATTCACTTATTTGTTAGTTTAATCACAAAATGTATATGGAGTAACTACTGTGTGCCAGGGGTTGTGCCAGTGATTTGGGCATTGAAGTCTGTGCCCTCCAGCATCTAGGCAGGTAGGTGAGATGGAGGTGTCATGTGAAAACCTTGGAAAATTCAAGAAAGGGCAGGAGGGAAATTGTTCCTATTTCTGTATATGTACGTGGGAGAATTGGAATGACCCCTCTCATGCCTATCTTTCCTTTGCAGAGAAAGCCTACTTCTGCCAGGATCGCTTCTATTGGCGTGTGAGTTCCCGAAATGAGGTGAATCAGGTGGACATCGTGGGCTACGTGACCTTTGACATCCTGCAGTGCCCTGAGGAGTAGGGCTTCCATCCTGGTTCAGCAGAGTAGTATGGGTCTCTACAAAGATAATTCCTGATGGGGAAGGAGCCTGTTTGCTGGATACAAACTGGCATTTTGTTCTGGAGGTCAGAGAGGAGTGGAGGTGGGCTGAGCCCTCTCTTCCCACCTTCCTTTTTTGTTGAAATGTTTCTAATAAATTTGGATTCTCTAACCTTTAGGAGATTTCATGTGTGCACATATGCACATCGTATGCACATGCGTATTTAACTGCTTACTATGCGGCCAAGCAGTGTTCTAGATGCTTCATCAATATTAACATAGTCAATCCTTCCAGCTAGGAAGGTATGATGTGATTTCTGTTTTATGGTTAAAGAAATGATCAACATATTTATTCACTAATCAAACATTTATTGAGCCCCTACGTGAAGCAAGGCTTTGGGCTGGCACTAGGGCTAGAAAAATGAATTGGACTAAGGGCCTCTCAGTGGTCCTCAAACTTCGGAGTGCACAAGAGTGCCCTTGAAGTTAGCTTAAAGTACGGACTCCAGGCTGCACCCTCGGAGAGTCCAACCAGATACAAGGGTAATTCTGAGGCTGGTGGGAGTGAGATTTTGCTTGGAGAGTGTGGAATGTGTGATCATTTATTCTAGAATAATGATGTGTGTGTGTGAGATTCTTTGTGTTGTAGTTGAGGTCAGGGAATGTTTCCTAGCCAAGATGACATCTGAACTGGAACTGAATCAGGAATGATGAGCAAGAGCTTCTTCTTGTGCAAGTGGGACAGCCTTCTTAGAGGCTAAATTGCCAAAACCCATTAAACCTAAATATATACGTGCTTTCTCATCCTCACACACGTGTGCACAACACATAGAAAGATGTTGTTTCTATAGTGAGAAACTGATAACAACCTAGGTGCCTAGGAGTAAGACAGGGAATAAATAAAACATGGTTCATATACACACTGATAGTAGTGACTCTCTGTACAGCACTGTATGCCAGGGACTATCCCATATGCTTCATGTATGTTAAAACAACCCAATGAGACAGGTATCATTATTACCTTACAGGTACCATTACTATTTCAATCACCGATCCCCTGTTTTACAGTTGAGGAAACTAGGGCACAGAGAAATATACAATTCACCCAAAGTCTCATAGCTCATGAGTGGAAGACAGTGGAATTTACATGCAGTCTCTTGGTACAAATGCTGGAAGAGAGAAAGAAGCAGGTGTTTGGGGGAACTGCAAATGGCTGAGAACACAAGTGTAGGAAAGTGGTGGGTGGGTGAGAGAAGAGCAGAGAGGATTCTGTGATGGTTGAGATAGGAGTGATGGTCTGATGAGAGAAGGTTCAAATACTAGGCTAGTGTGGACATGACCTCACAGGACAGCAGAGGGACTTGACTGAAAGGCTGGGGTGGTGAGTGGAGGGGATGGGCTTGATCAGATATGATCATCTTTTGGACCTGGAGTTCAGGTGGGAATTTAGGGCATTCAGAGAACTGCCTGCTGAGTTTCTTTGGGAGGAGCCCTTTTCCCCCAACTCATCTATTTCTTTTCTTCTTCTTCTTTTTTCAGTCATCCAAGGACACAGGGGTAACTCATCTATTTTTTTACTCAAATATGACCCATTCCCGGATTGGTGTACTCTCCTCTACAATGTAAGGGTATATGGCACACCTGGGTATAGGATACAACTACAACAAGGAGCTCACCTAACAAACACAAACATTGTAACCTAATCATTTATACCCTCAGGTTAATCTTAAATTAAAAAAAAAGGAGAAAAAAAAACTGCTTGGATATATACTATGTCATCACAAATGCTAAAAAAAAAAAAGATCCACTCCCATTGGCATACAGACTCTTCTTAACATGCTTATTAAAATCCCTCTTAACGCTGTGCTCCTTTGGATGCTATCCCATTTCTCTACCCTTCCCACCCCTATTCACATTAAGACTTTCCCAAAGCGTTGTCTTCACTCACTGCTTCCACAATTCTCATTCTCCTCTCAACCATTTCCAGCCTGTCTATCTAACCACCAGATAGGAGGTTCTGCTAACCACCAGAATCAGCCTCTTCAAGGACATCTATGACCTTCCTGTAGCCAGATGTGACAACCACTCTTCTGTGCTCCTCCTACACCATCTCTCTGCATATTTAACACAGTTCATCGTGTTTTTCTTCCTGAAAACCTTTTTTCACTCAGTCTCTGGGAGCATCCTTACTCCTGGTTCTCCTCCTACCTCCTGGTTGGATTGACCTCTTTCCAGTGACGGAGTACCTTTATGCTCAATCTTTGTACTTCTCTGCTCTGTGTACACTCATTCCCAGTGATTCCCTGTAGCCCACAGCTTCAAATAGTCTCTCTGTTAAGGACTCTAAAATTTATATCCCCTAGCTTAACCTGTCCCCTGAGCTCCACACTCATATGTTCCTCTGCCTACTCCACATTGCTCCTGAGCTGCCACACAGGAATCTCAACCTAACAGGTCCAAATGGAACTCTTGGCCTGCACTTGCCAAAGAATGCCCCTCTGTCAGTCATCACCTTCTTTTTTTTTTTTTTTTTGAGACAGTCTCACTTTGCCACCCTTGCTAGAATGCTGTAGCGTCATGGCTCACAGCAACCTCAAACTCCTGGGCTTAAGTGATTCTCTTACCTCAGCCTCCCAAGTAGCTGGGACTATAAGCACCTGCCACAACTCCTGGCTATTGTTTTTAGAGACGAGGTCTTGTTCTGGCTCAGGCTTGTCTCTAACTCCTAAGCTCAGGCAATCCACCCACCTTGGCCTCCCAAGTGCTGGGATTACAGGGGTGAGCCACTGCCCCTGGCCATTTTAATAAAAGACATCATCCATCCTCAATCAAATTAAAAACCTGATCCATCCTACAATTTAGGAATCTGTTAATTAAATTTCTTATACTAGTACAGAGTTTCTCAACTCCTTCACAATTGATATTTTTGGGCTGGAAAATTTCTTGCAGGGAGTGTCCTACTCTGTACATTGTAGGATGTTTGGTTTCTTCCTTTAGGAGGTGGCAGGATCCATGTCTGGATGCCAGACCCATTCAGGATCAGCCCTCCACTACTACCATGGATCCCAATGCGGGGTGGAGGCAGCAAAGTGATGGTGAACCTGTAACGCCTGGCTAGACAGCCTTGGTAAAAGCCCAGATGGCATAAGAGGCCTCCAGACCCTAGATGGCAGGCCTCCCTTCAGCTGTGACAACCAAAAATTTCTCTGAACATTGCCAAATATCTCCTGGTGGGCAACACTGCCCCTGGTGGAGGACCACTGCTCTAATAAAATACAAACAAATGCACCTATCACAAGTGTATATCTTAACAAATTTTCACAAACACAATTGCATAAGCAGTACCCAGATCAAGAAACAAAACATGGGCGGTGCCTGTGACTCAGTGAGTAGAGTGCTGGCCCCATATGCCAGAGGTGGCGGGTTCAAACCCAGCCCCGGCCAAAACTGCAAAAAAAAAAAAAAAGAAAGAAAGAAACAAAACTATCAGTACTCTAGAGGTGCCCTTGCAATCACTGTATCTTCTCTCCAAGAGTTATTACTATTTTATTCTTCTTTTTTTGTGGAGATAGAGTCTTGCTATGTTGCCCACTTGGCCTCTATTTTACTGTTGATGGGCATTTGGATAGTTCCCAATTTGGGGCTATTATGAATAGTGTCCCTAAGAACTTCTAAGTGCTTTTTGGTGCACATGGGCAGCCACTGCTTCTGGGCATATGGCTAGGAGTAAAATTGCTGAGCTGAAGGGCATGTGTAGCTTTGGTAGATATGATCAAATCATTTTCCAAAGTAGTTTTGCCTGTCTACATTCCTACCAGCAAGCAGTGTATGAGACTTTCCAGGGTTTCTTCTTTTTTTTTTGTTTCTCAGGGGCCAGGTTTGAACCTGCCACCCTCGGTATATGGGGCCGGTGCCCTACTCGCTGAGCCACAGGCGCCACCCTTTTTTTTTTTTTTTTTTTGAGATAGAGCCTCAGGCTGTCACCCTGGAGAGAGTACTCAGGCATCACAGCTCACAGCAACCTCCAATTCCTGGGCTCAAGCGAGTCTCCTGCCTCCACTTCCCAAGTAGCTGGGACCACAGGTGCCCGCCACAACGCCCGGCCATTTTTTGGCTGTGGCCTTCATTGTTGTTTGGCGGGCCCGGGCTGGATTCGAACCCGCCAGCTCAGGTGTATGTGGCCAGCACCTTAGCCTGTTGAGCCACAGGCGCCAAGCCCCAGGGTTTCTTCTTGACTCCACTCTCACTGTTCCATGCCACATCTAATCCACCAGCACGTCCTGACGGCTCCTCTTCCAAAACTTACCTGGAATCAGACAACTGCCACCATTCTGGCTATCATCACTTTCCACCTGGGGGTCTATAGGAGCCTTCCAATTAAACTCCCGGCTTCCACATCTGTCCTTTTTTGGTCAAGCCTTCACCCAGCAGTCACAGTGATCCTGTTAAGATATAATTAGAGGGGCAGTGCCTGTGGCTCAGTGAGTAGGGCCCTGGCCCCACATACCAAGGGTGGTGGGTTCAAACCCAGCCCCAGCTGAACTGCAATAACAAAAAAATAGCTGCGTGGGCGGCTCCTGTGGCTCAGCGAGCAGGGCGCCTGCCCCATATACCGAAGGTGGAGGTTCAAGACCGGCCTCGGCCGAACTGCAAAACAAAAAAATAGCCGGGGGCGGCTCCTGTGGCTCAGTGAGCAGGGCGCCGGCCCCATATACCGAAGGTGGCAGGTTCAAGCCCGGCCTCGGCCGAACTGCAAAAACAAAAAAATAGCCGGGCGCTGTGGTGGGCGCCTGTAGTCCCAGCTACTAGGGAGGCTGAGGCAAGAGAATCCCTTAAGCCCAAGAGCTGGAGGTTACTGTGAGCAGTGTGACGCCACGGCACTCTACCCAGGGCGATAAAGTGAGACTCTGTCTCTA
>CAUYON010061461.1:0-10061 GCA_963573935.1 Arctocebus calabarensis
CACCCTGGATAGAGTGCTGTGGCATCACAGTTCACAGCAACTTCCAATTCCTGGGCTCAAGCGAGTCTCCTGCCTCTGCCTCCCAAGTAGCTGGGACCACAGGCGCCCGCCACAACGCCCGGCCATTTTTTGGTTGCAGCCCCCATTGTTGTTTAGTGGGCCTGGGCTGGTTTCGAACCCACCAGCTCAGGTGTACGTGGCTGGCGCTTTAGCCCGTGGAGCCACAGGTGCCGAGCCTCAGGTGATGTTTTCATGGGAAAGCCACCTTCATTGGGGTAAGTTACAGGCCAGCTGAGGAGCAGTTCTGTTGGACTGAAACTGAATCAGAAGAAACTTATGTGTTGGGGGGAAAGGGAAAAAGAAGCCTTTGATTTCAAAGAGGAGGAAGAGCTTGAAAATCACAAGCACTTTGTGAGGACAAGGGTGAAGTGAAGTAGGTATGAGATTAGAAGCTAAATCGATGGCAGTAATCATGAGATTGAGAGGAAGCCCTGGACAATGGGCAGAGAATACTGGACCACACGTGGGAGGAGGGTTAGGGTTAGAGACAGGAAGCTCGGGAGGAAAGGACCAGAGGGCACAAAAGCAGGAGAGAGCGATATTTCCACAGCGGGGCCCAGAGGCCACTAGAAGCGAAGGCAGAATGATTCCAATCTGTTTCTGCATCCTCTCTCTCAGGCTTCAAACTGAAAAGAGCAGAGAGAACAAAGTGTGTGAAAGAGAGTTGCAAGGAAATGAAATTAAGGAAATAGTAAGAACCAAGCCCAGATGAATTATATTTGGGAGCTGAAAGGAGACGGAACTATACAAAGCTGTGAATAATCTATGAGACATTGTAGAACATTGGTGCTGCCCAGCAGATTGGAGGTGTGTCAACACAATGTTCAGCACAGCCACCACTGGCCCATGTGGTGCCTCTGTGTGAATGAGCAAAAGGCACCCCTTCCTCAAGATACTTTGCTTCCCCTCTGTGGGAAAATGATCATAATTATATATTTTAAATAATAGGACACTTCGTGGAATCTGCCAAAAAGAATTTTGCAGGACTCAAGACTTGAATCTATGATGTCTAGGTACACACATGGTCCCTCCTTATCTGGGGGCGTCTTTAAGTAGTATACCACCTGCATGGTACTTCTGATTTTCAGGATAGGAGAAGAGTAGATTATAGAATAGGAACATAATATTGATCCTTAGAAAAATTCAGGCCAGGCATGATGGTTTAGGCCTATCACCCCAGTACTTTGGGAGGCCAAGGCTGGGGGGTTGCTTGAGACCAGGAGTTTAAGACCAGCCGGGGCAGTATAGTGAGACCCCATCTCTAAAAATAATACTTGGGTGTGGTAGTGCATACCTGCAATCCTAGCTACTTGGGAGGCCAAAGCAGGAGGAGTGCTTGAACCCACGAGGTGGAAATTGCAGGAAGCTGGGATGCATTCCACCCTGAGCACTAGTGCAATCATTAGGGAAAGGCAGATTAAAGCCACACTGAGATGCCATCTTATTCCAGTTACAATGGCCATCATTAAAAAGTCAAAACCAATAGATGCTGGCACAGATGTGGTGAAAAGGGAACACTTGTACACTGTGTGTAAATTAATATGACCTCTATGGAGATCAGTGTAGAAATTTCTCAAAGAAGTAAACGTAGATCTACCATTTGATCCTGCAATCCCACTACTGGGGAAAGAAATAAGTATATCAAAAAGACACCTGTACTCATAAATTTATTACAGAGCAATTCACAATAACAAAGATAGAGAATCAACCTAAGTGCACATCAACTGATGAATGGATTAAGGAAATGCATGAAGGACTGCTCAGAGATAAGAAAAAATTTAAAAAAGGATTTTGTAGCAACTTGGACGGACTGTAGGCCATTATCCTAAGTAAAGGAACTCAGGAACAGAAAAATAAATGCTGCATGTTCTCATTTATAAGTTGGAGCTAAATTATAACCACACAAGGCACGCAGAGTGGAATAGTGCACATTGAAGACTCAAAGGGGAACTGAGGCAGGGAGTGAGCCATCACCTGTGGGGTACAACGTACACCTCTTGGGTGATGGGTCCACCCAAAGCCCAGATTCCACCACTATACAATGTATCTATGTAATGGAATTTAACTGGCATTCCCTAAATCTATTAAAATAAAAGAAAAAAATACTTGTAATCTATAACTTGCCCATTGAATCATCCTGGTTAAATACCCTTTTGTTGCTGGAAACAAGGTCATTCTTGGCATTCTGGGGTTTGAGGAGAAGGCTACTGACCAAATAAAGAGCAGACTGGGAACGATGTGGAGGAGAAGGGATATATAGAACTATGAAATCTTTCTTCCTCCACATCAACAAAATATTTCATAAAGTTTATATTGCTTTCTCTCGCATGGTGGAAGGTATTCCTTGCTGTAGGCTGTGATAAATAAAGTATTTAGTTCTGCTTCAAGATGCACTAAGTCACCTTGGAAAACATAATTTTCTTATGAAAGGCAGTAGCTCCAAAAGGCCATAAATTGGAAAGATCATGAACAATCCGTGTCAGTGACTGGGGTAGAATGGAGACCAGTGGGCAAACTCCGTAGGCAAGCAGGGTTGTTCTGCCTAGAAAGGGTTGTTTGGAAAGGGAGAGAGCTCCTCGTCCTGAGGGGTGCAGAAGAGATAGATGATGCTCGTTTTTAGGAAGAATGAAAGCATTCAGCCTTAGAAAGGAATTAAATTCTATGTTAAACCCTTAATATTCCTTCTCATCTTAAAAAATTGGAGTTGGTGCTTCTAATTTGTGGTAGATATAGCCTGTGGTTCCAATATGGTGGACCCCACAGCCCTTCTCTTGTACCTCATTTAGGCATAACAGCCCTGCTCCATGCATTACATTTGACGGATCTCTCTCTCTCTTTTGCTCTTTCTCTCCTCCTTCTCTCCTTCTCTCCTCCTTTTCTCCTTCTCTCCTTCCTTCCCCCCCTTTTTTTTATTAGACAGACTCTTACTCTGTCACTCTGGGGTACAGCTCCAATGTGTCACACCTCATAGCAACCTTAAACTCTTGGGCTCATGTGATTCTCTTGCCTCAGCTTCCCAAGTATCTGGGACTACTGATGCCCACCACCAGGCCTGACTAGGCCATTTGACAGGTCTGTTTCTTAAGTCTCTCTCTTTTATTGAGGTAAAATTCATGTACTACAATATCAATCATTTTAAATTAAAGAGTTCAGTGGCACTCGGTACAATGTGGTGCCATGTCTGTGGTGAGCACATATAGGCAAACCTACCCTGAGAGGCTGAGGAAGCTGAAAGGGTGAAGAAAGAGGCTGACAAATCCAGTTTCTGAGAAAGAAACATTTAATGGGACCTTAGGAACGGAAGGCAAGTCTTGGGTGGTGGTGAGACTGCTTCCCTGTGCTGTTCACCCCCAGATCCGGAGCTCATATACTACAAGGAAAGGGAAGACCTGCTTCTGAGGGAATGTCTGGGACAGCTGGTGACATCAAGGTTGTTTTGACCTAAGGACAGGATTTACAGTAACTGTAGCTAAAGTAGAAAGTTCTATCTGTCACACTCAACTTCCACCTCGGTCTAATTCAAAAACACTTTCATCTCTCCCAAAGGAAACCCATACCTGCTGAACATGTTCTCGTAACATGTTCTAAATCTGTAACAGTTTCCCCCTTTGTTAGGTCATTCATTTGTGAAAGAAATAGTCATTTCTCCTGCAGAGTTTCCTACCTTCCAGATTTGGCTAGTCGCCTCTTAGGGTCTTTAACTTGTTTTTAGATTCCTATATTTTCTCCAGACTAGTGATTATGTTTGGAGACCCGATTAGATTCAGCTTCAGTTATTTTGGCTAGAATAATTCGTAGATTTTTCTGCATAGCCTCCGTGCCTCACACTGATGCACACAATATCCTGGTTTCCTGATTTTCGTGTGATACTGAGATGATCAATGGATTCAAGGCTGTCAGCCTGATCCATTCTTTGTAAGTCTTCCTGCTACTCTCCTAGTCAATGATTTTAGCATCCACCACTGATTGCCGAGATTCATTATTTCATTAGGGATTGCTAAGGAGATTTTTAATTCTACCATTCCTTCTGCACCTATTATCTGGAATTCTTATGTAAGGAAGCATTCACTCATCAACTGTTTGGCTACCCTGGACTAAAGTTCATCTTGGAAAAGCAGGACAAATGCTTGATTCTTGCCTGTCATCAATTTGCAGTAGTGAATTGATGTCCTAGAGAGCTCTGAGAAATGACCACTGCATGGTACTATTATTATTGATTTTTATTTATTTATTTATTTATTGAGACAGAGTCTCACTTTGTCACCCTCGGTAGAGTACTGTGGCATCACAGCTCACAGCAACCTCAAACTCATGGGCTCAAGTGATCCTCTTATCTCAGCCTTCCAAGTAGCTGGGACTACAGGTGCCCGCCACAAGGCCCGGCTTTTGTTGTTGTTGTTGTTGCAGTTGTCATTGCTGTTTTACCTGGCCAGGGCCAGGTTTGAACCCACTACCCTTGGCATACAGGGTGGGCACCCTACCCACTGACAGGTGCTGCCCTATTATTGATTTTTAAAAATGGTAGCATAACCTGAGTTTCACTCTTAGATGTATTTATTATTACTCTAATTTTTTTGTTGTTGTTATTGTTGTTTGGGATTCATTGAGGGTACAAAGAATTAGGCTATAATGATTGAATTTGTCAGGTAAAGTCCCTCTTATAATTGTGTCCTGCCCCAAAAGGTATGTTATACACCATTAGCCCCCCCATTCCCCTACCTCTGCCCTCTCCCTACTTCCTTATCCCTGACTCCCCTACTCCCCACCTTATAGTAGATCATCTACTACCTTCATATTAGAATTAAGTACATTGGATTCTTGCTTCTCCATTCTTGAGATGCTTTACTAAGTGCTTTAACCAGTTCCATCCAGGTTAATACAAAAGATATGAAGTTTCCAACTTTTTAAATGGCTGAATAGTATCCCATGGTATACAGATACCACAGCTTATTAATCCATTCCCGGGTTGGTGGGCATTTAGGTTGTTTCTACATTTTGGCCATTGTAAATTGAACTGTGGTAATCAGTCTAGTGCAAATGTCCTTATGGTAAAAGGATTTTTTTCCTTCTGGGTAGATGCCCAGTAATGGGATTGCAGGATCGAATGGGAGGTCTAGTTTGAGTTCTTTGGGATTCTCCATACTTTCTTCCAAAAAGGTTGTATCAGTTTGCAGTCCCACCAGCAGTGTAAAAGTGTTCCCTTCTCTCCACAACCACGCCAGCATCTGCAGCTTTGAGACTTTGTGATGTGGACCATTCTCACTGGGGTTAGGTGATATCTCAGAGTGGTTTTGACTTGCATTTCTCTGATGATTAGGGGTGATGAGCATTTTTTCATATGTTTGTTAGCCATTTGTCTGTCTTCTTGACAGAAGGTTCTATTCATCTCACTTGCCCATTGATATAAGGGACTGTTGGTTCTCTTTGGTGGCTTAATTTGAGTTCTCTGTAGATCCTGGTTATCAAGCCTTTGTCCGATTCAAAATATACAAATATATTTTCCTATTTTGAAGGTTATCTATTTGCTTTGATTGTTGTTTCCTTAGCTGTACAGAAGCTATTCAGTTTAATTAAGTCCCATTTGTTTATTTTTGCTGTTGCAATTGCCACAGAAGTCTTCTTCATAAAGTCTTTCCCCAGGCTGATATTTTCCACTGTTTTCCCCACATTTCCTTCAAGGATTTTTTTTTCTTTTGAGACAGAGTCTCACTATGTCACCCTTGGTAGAGTGCCATGGCGTTACAGCCCACAGCAACCTCAAACTCTTGGGCATAAGCAATTCTCTTGCCTCATCCTCTCAAGTAGCTGAGACTACAGGCACCCACCACAATGCCTGGCTATTTTTTGGTTGTAATTGTCATCGTTGTTTGGCAGGCCTGAGCTGGATTTGAACCTGCCAGCTCTGGTGTACATGGCTGGCACCCTAGCCACTGAGCTACAGGAGTTGAGCCTGTTTCTTTAATTCCTGACAGATGTTTGCAGCAGTGATGTAAATTCCCCAGACTGCCACTGTTTGTTCCTTCTTAAATCGGTTCTGAGTGTGGCAGCTGCTGTAGGAACAGTCTATTGGGCTGGTTAAGTGGACTGAGCTTGAGTTGTGGTATACCTGTGTCCAAATCCTTCTCCACTTAGCAGGTGTTTGACCTTCCACTTAGTCGGTGTTTGACCTTGACCTCACCACCAAACTTCTCTAAGCTTCAGTTTCTCTTGTCTTAAAAATAGAATAATAGTATTTACTGTGAGTGTTAAGCATTAAATGAGATAATATTTGTAAGGTGCATAACACAGGGCCTGGAAGGTAGTAGGGTTAGAAAAATAACTGTTATTCTGAAAACCTCTAGAAACAGACTTTTACCCCATTGATCCATTTGGATACACAAGAATCCCTGCCAACGTCAATACTTCCTCCCTTCCAGTAGTCACACGGGGATTCTGTTTGCTCAATCCTAGGTCTGAATTCAGCTGTAGCTCTATTTACCAGACCAGGTAGCTGAGCCCTCTAAATGTGTCCTGCAGAGAGTTCACTTTTTCCTCCTTACTGTGCTCACTAGTAGTGTTTCTTGATGCTGAAGTTATTTATTATATACTTATCTTTCTTTAAACATGATGAAATTTGCACATGAATATGAAAAATATTTCTGATAGTTGTGGCACAACAATTTCCCCTCCTGAATCGTTTTCCATTTTTGCTTTGCTCTGGGCCAGAAGGCTGACCGTATGGATCATGTCAATGGGCTTCTGGCTGGGAATGGCCGATGCGAGGCACAGGTGGGGAATCTGGCATAATAAGGTCTTGATTTTACTCCTGCAGTTTCCTCCCTGCCAGGTCGTTGTGGGTTGGCTGCATCTCCCCCGGGTCCTCAAAGTCTGCAGCTCCCGCCCCAATCCCCAAAGGCAGCAGCTCCTATCAGCAACCTTCTTTATTGCTTTCTCTGTTTTCCAGACCTTCAGGCCTGGGGGAGGTGACAATTCCCTGGCATTTCAAGTCACAAGACAGTGAACAGTCTGAGGTTACTTTTCCTGAATTCTCCCCTTGACTTTGTAAATAGCACTTTTATTAAATTCTGCTTAAAATTCCCAATGTAAGTGTGCCACTGTGTCCTCCTGAGTGTTACATGCAAAGTTGTTTACACTAGTAAAAGATTAAAAACAACCTAAAACAAGCATCTATTATAGGAAATTAGTTTACCAAATTGTGACATAGCTACAAGATACAAATAATATGTAGCCATGTGAAGTCAAGTTTTTTTTTTTTTTTTGAGACAGAGGCTGACTATGTCACCCTTGGTACAGTGCAATTGCATCACAGCTCACAGCAACCTCAAACTCTTGGGCTTAAGTGATTCTCTTGCCTCAGCCTCCCGAGTAGCTGGGACTACAGGCGCTTGCCACAATGCCCAGCTATTTTTTTGTAGTTTTTGTTGCAGTTGTCATTGTTTAGCAAGCCTGGGCCAGGTTCAAACCTGCCAGCCTCAGTGTATGTGGCCGGTGCTGTAACCACCGAGCTACAGGTGCCAAACCTGCAGCCAAGTTTTTGAAAAAGTATTTGATGACAAATGTTATAGTACAATATTCAGGATTATCCAACTATAAAATAAAGTGTCTCTGTGTGAGCACATAGCAAAAGGCTGGAAATTGGCATGAGTTCTATGTAAGAGGCAGTTGAGAATAAACTTAATTCATGCTTTTCATATTTCGCAAATTAAAAAATAAAAAGGTTGCATTTTATAAGAGGAAAGCCAATGCATTTTATTGTTTTTACTTAATTTAAATCTTTTTTCTACTGAGTATCATGACTGTCGATTATAGCAGTACCAAAATAGTTATTTTGGGCAGATGTTCCTTTCTATTTGTATATTGTTATGATGTCTATAATTTGCTGTAAATGACTTCAGCATAGTTATGTGTGTGTTTGTGTGTAAATGTGAGTATGTGTGTGTCAGTCTGACCTACTCTCTGGGGGCTGTCAGTGGTCCTAATCAACAATTCACACTCCAGGAGTCATCAGCAGCAATTAATCAGCAAGGCCACCCTCCACAGGCAGCTGCGACAGTATTCCTTATCTGTGTCTCAGTCACCTTCAAGAGACTTCATTAATTTAACATAACAACCTCTAGGAAAGGGTTTTCCGGGATAAGATTTATGTCCTGTTAATCTGCAACAGATTTAGATATAGACTCATCTCATGTTTGGACTGACTATAATATTTTAGAGACAGTTATCACCTCAGAAAGCCCTGTGGTCAGTAGGGATAGCCCTTGAGGCTCCTCGAATGGTTCTGACTTGATCCACAAAACTGGACGATTCTGATTGCTTTCTTCAGACAATAAGGGTGACAGAATCTTGTCCCTAGAATATTGGTGGTGTCTGCCTCTGGCTAATCTTCCATGGAAGGTGGGAGTCAAAGTACCTACGAAACAAAAAAGGTTGTATGATCCATTTTGTGCCTCCTTACTAATAAAAGTTTGCTTTATCGATGCCTGTACATGTGGCAACATTTGATATTAGAATTACTTTAATAACAATCTGATAGCAAGTTTATGAGGGTAGTTTACACCTCCCCCACCCCCAAACTTTTTGGTTTTGCCAAGATGATGATTCTGAGAGTCTTGGATAACACAAGTAGCTTAAGTTCATTTGCAACATAGACTATTTGGACTCTAAAGCATAGATTTTTTAGCAAGATATTGGAAGACTGTGAATTTCGGAAGAGCTACTTGAGGGTCACATCAGGATCCAAGCACTCTTTGGCCAGTTAAAAATAATTAGAGTGCATGCATAGGAATGAGCATGTTCATTGTGAGCCCCAAAGCCAGACTATTATCACCCATTGTGCCTGTGACTTTGCAGAATTCCTGGAACTTACCTACTCCTAAGACCAGCATGTTGCAAGTAGAGAACAGAGCATCTCAGAGCTTCAGTTGGGCAGGAACTTCCCAGAATATGGCCATGGCAAGATAAGGATGGCAAACTGCCTGTCATCAGAGTAGGAGGAGAATACTTTTCCCCTTTCAGAGATGAAAGGGAAAAAGTGGCCCCTTCTAAGGATACTTGAGCATCTCCAGGAGATAGCACCTACAAGGAAGTCATCCAAGGCTTCAACACCTCCTGAGATTAAGACATAGCATATCGGTGGTGTATTAAGAATGAGTATCGGGATTTTGTTCAGCCGTATCAACGTTGTGATTAACATATCATACCCCAGAAGATCACCTTTTGCCCAGACAATGTCAGCAAGATATATATACTGCTTTGTTTCTTGGTTTTGTTTTGTTTTGTGGTTTTTTTTTTTTGGTTGTTGTTTGTTTGTTTTCATTATTGTTGTTTTGTTTTTAATTTCAACATTTTCCTTAAAGATTTTTCTTTTTTTTATTTCTTCATTTTTCTAGTTTAAATATAATTTTCCATTGTTGCCTTTTTCAACAGTTAGACTCCAATTTTGCTAGTGTTTCTACCCAAAGTAATTGTTTTTTTTCCCCAATCTTATCCTGTAAAGTTTTCGGTTTGTTTGTTTTGATTTGATTTATTGCAATTTTCTCTTCCCTCTCTACTTGGTGGAGGTGGGGTACTGTGTCCAAACTGGCAAAGAGCTGCTGACCTAATCACCCAACCAGGCACCCCCAGAGGTTGGGGGCTCTTAAGATTGGTCAAATTACCCTACTGTACACCTATATTGCTCCCGTCGTCCTCTTTCTGTGCCTTTCTACTTTTGGTCAATAGTTGCTTTTACCCACCCCTTCTCCTTCCTCCTTTTTCTTTTCTTTTCTTTCTCTCTCTTTTTTTCTCTCTTTCCTTTCTTTTTTCCCTTCTTGCTCTTCAATCTTCTCATCCTCTGGTCCTGTACCAAAAGGACTCATTGAAACCCTAATCCAGAAGCATGGCAATTTAAAGAGCAGGAGGAAGTGAAGGAAAATTAGGACAAGGAAATAAAAGAAATCATGAGGAAGAACCAGCAGAAAACTCCTGGCATCATGAAAAACCAGTCCAGAGCAACCCCCCCC
>CAUYON010061462.1:0-11703 GCA_963573935.1 Arctocebus calabarensis
GTGTGATTTTTGGTCTTCTGGGTATATACCTAGTAAGGGAATTGTAGGGTCGAATGGAAGGTCTATTTTTAGATCTCGAAGTACTCTCCAAACATCCTTCAAAAAGGAACGTATTAGTGTGCATTCCCACCAGCAGTGTAGGAGTGTTCCTTTTTCTCCACATCCACACCAACATCTCTGGTTTTGGGATTTTGCCATGTGGGCTAGTCTTACTGGAGTTAGGTGATATCTCAGAGTATTTTTGATTTGCATTTCCCTGATGATTAAGGATGGTGAGCATTTTTTTCATGTATCTGTAGACCATGTGCCTGTCTTCTTTAGAGAAGTTTCTCTTCAAGTCCTTTGCCCACGCTGAGATGGGATCACTAGTTCTTTTCTTACTAATATGTTGGAGTTCTCTGTGTATTCTGGTTATCAAACCGTTGTCAGAGGCACAACTTTCAAATATTTTCTCCCATTCTGATGGCTGTCTGCTTGCTGTACTGACTATATTCTTAGCTGTACAGAAGCTTTTTAGTTTGATCAGGTCCCAGTGAAAATGAAGAGTTTAAAAAGAAATGGTCCTTGATGGCCCTTCAGATCTAAAATCTGATTCTGGATATATGACTTTATAAATACTTGCCCATCCTAAATCTCTTCTGGATTAAGGAGGGATTAAATTTACATGGGGAGGGACAGAAAATCCCCAAGTAAACAGAGGAAATTTCTCTCTCATGTTCAAAAAGTGCAGTGGAAGAACTTTTAAGGCCTATATGTTACTCAATAGTTTAAGTTCTATCTTGTTCTCTGCGATGATATTTTTATTCCCAAGATTATATCATCAACCCAATATTACACCAGCCACTACATCCATAATCCAGAGTAGGAGAAGGAAGAAGAGGATGAATAAGAAATGTTAACCATCTTTAAAAGAACACCATGAACTTTTTGCTTATAAATGCCATCGGTCAGAACGTATTCAGATGACCACAGCTGAGGAACAAGGAAACAACAAGGAACTATGGGAAATGTAGTCTTATCCTGGTCATCTAAGTTCTTGCCAAAATTTGGGGCTCTATGACTATGAAAGAAAGGTAGAGCAGATATTGGGGGTAACTACCTCATCTAATATTTCTCTGGTCTTCAGACTAACCAAATAAGCCACTCAGATCCTATACCTCCTCACAGGTAGCCACTCTCAGGGGCCTTCACTTCAAATTGTCCTCTGGCCCTGTAGGTGCTTTGTGGTTATTAGTCTCAACTTGTACTTTTGGATCCCTGTGTCCCATTATTTTTCTCATGAGCGATGCCTGTGATGACGGCACTTCATTTAGTCTTTGTACTGTGCAGGTTCTGAAGCTTTCCTTAGCTGCTGGGGAGAGGTGGCTGATATTTTAGCCAACCCCAAGGCTGTTCCATTTTGATGCTTTGCTCGGAAAACTCACAGGACTCAGCAGATGGGTATGCTCATGGCCATGATTTGTGACAGTGAAAGGATACAGAACAAAAGGGTAGTTCCAGCTACTTGGGAGGCTAAAGCAAGGGGGTCACTTGAGCCTGGGAGTTTTACACTGCAGGGTGCCATGATTCTGCCTGTGAAGAGCCACTGCACTTCTACAGAAATGCAGTGGCTATTGAGACCCCATCTCAAAATCATCATCATCATCATCATCATCATCATCATCATTAAGCCAGGTATGGTGGCTCAGGAGTTTGAGACCAGCCTGAGCAAGAGTGAGACCTATCTCTACTAAAAATAGAAAAATCAGCCAGTTGTGGTGGTGTACACCTGTAGTCCCAGTTACTCAGGAAGCTGAAGCAAGAGGATTGCTTGAGCCTAGGATGCAGTGGGATTGCAGTGAACTGTGATGAAGCCACAGCACTCCGCTTGGGGTGACAGAGTGAGACTCTGGCCCCCTCTCCCCAAATGTATGGGGCCAAGTCCAGAGAAAACAAGGGCAAGCTTTTCTTAGACCTTTCCTGGTAGTCACATAAGCTGTGCTATTTTTCCCAGCAATGAGTTGTGACAAGAACTGTAAAGTATTGTCCACCAGGGATGCTCATAGAGATTCAGTAGCCAGGGTTTTTACTGGGGGCTGCTCACACAGGCACCCCTCACTACTGTATACCAAAATTCCGGTTTCAGAAAGAAAGCAGATGTTCAGCATAAAGGACATTAGGCAGTTGAGGGAATGGTGGAACGCCTCTGGAAATCCAAGTTCTCAGACGCCAGTGGAAGGCTGGCTTTGCAAGCAGGCCTTCGTGAGGATAGGCAGCCTCGTCAGGCCTGCTCTAACTCTTCTCGGAACAACTGAGGAATGTCTTCTGTAACTATCAAATCATTTTACATTCTGGCTGTGGAGCCATAGCTGGTGACACTGTGTTTAGAATCTCACCTCGGCTGAGATTCATCAGGTAGGTGTTCTCCCCCCAAGGCCTCCGCTCCTGTCAGCTGACAGTCACTGTGGCCCTGTCCTCTCCAAGTGATGATGACAATCCCTGCCTTCTTTCTCTCTGTCCACGGTGGTCAGGAGGGAGAACAGTTCCCTCTATTGTATGGTGGGGAGGGGGTGGAAGGGGAACCTAGGCAGGGACATGGCAGTTCCCTTCCGGTTTCCTAAAATCTGGGCTTCATAAATGGCCCTTTTGTTCACCTTTCCTCAATTTCCCATTTCAGGTGTATGTCTGTTTTTTATGGAGCTCTGGTGGTACGAGGACCTGCCATCCACTAGCTGTGGGTTTAGGAACAAGTTACCTAACAGGTTGTCAGCCACAGGGGTCAGGTCTTACCCTTCCCCACACTCTCTGTAGACCTCACAGCACGCCTCGGACATCACAAGTGGAGGGTCTCAGACTCAGCCACAAAGGGGTCATGTCATGCATGATCATAAGGGAATGAAAAGGGGACTGGAGGAATGAGGAGGACACAGGCCCTCTCCAAGTTCCTGTGCAGGAATGCTGACAAGTGCGGCCAGAGCTTTTGATTATTTTAAGAGAAGTTAGAAATGCAGAGTTTTTGTGCAAAGTCTCTCAAATTTTAAATGTTTGCTTAAATTGTCAAAACAAATTAAAAAACCCAACAACAAACCACCATGCAGGCTGAAGAGTTTTTCTTTTTTTAAATGAAGATAGTATTTTTTTGTTTAGTTTTGTTTTGAGGCAGTCTCACTTAGCTGCACTCAGTAACAGCAACCTTAAACTCTTGGGCTCAAGCAATTCTCTTGTCTCAGCCACCTGAGTAGCTGAGACTACAGGCACCTGTCACAACGTTTGGCTATTTTTAGAGATGAGGTCTTGCTCTTGCTCAGGCTTGTCTCAAACTCCTAAGCTCAGACAATCTACCCACCTCAGCCTCCCAGAGTGCTAGGATTACAGGCATGAGCCCCTGTGCTGGCCCCAAGGAGTTTTTGACCCAGTCAACTTGTTGGTCAAGCAATACATCCTTGGCTGGGAAGCTGTCTGCCCTCTGCTCCCTGGAACATCCTTCTTCCTGGTAGGGATGTTCAGGATAAGCTTCTTTTGGACATAGCTAAAAACTCTCAGAATTAACACATTGATTGCCATGCTAGGGGAAAAAGGTTTTTTTCCTTGGGGCCATGGTGTTTTATTAGATCAAGCACATTAACTGCCATGTAAGCCGCATTTAACTCACTCTAGTTTTGAACCTGGGGCTTGTGAAGCATATATAACTCACATGTCTCTTGACCTACTAAAATAGCATGGTCCTAAGGAAAAACCATCTTTTACCCCATTATAGCAGTCAATGTGCAAGAGACATGTGAGTTATATTTGCTTCACGAGGCCCTGGACTCAATACTACTATAAGTTAAATACCACTCACATGGCAGTTAATGTGGTAAGTAGGGATGGTTTTTCCAACAGATGAATATCTTCCGCCTAGAGCCGGACAGCAAGAGAATCTGGAGGTTGGCTTTGGGGTTCATCTAATTCTAAACAAAATACGCCATACTTTTGGAATGGTGATCAGTATTATAATGACATAGAGAGGCCTGGGCTAAACCCACCTGGTTTTCTGTAAGTTTTTGTACCCCTCCTAAATGTATAGTACTTGCTCGATGAGTGTTTGAAGAATGAATGACAGATGGATGGGCAAATAGCTCTTTGCTTTGTTCGCGGAGAAGACGCCATCCTGGTAAACTAGGCAGAGCGACAATGGAGAAATCTTCTGTAGGCAATTCCAGAAAGAAAATGAGGCTTTGGTGTTTATTCAGTGCCTAATTTATAGTAATTCAAATTTAGGAACTGCTTGCACCTAAAGACACTTGCTACTTTTTGAGATGTTTTGGTAAATAAAAGAATCCTTAAGCCATGAACTCATAGCTCTTAGTATAGTGCTAGGAGCAGAGTAAATGTGGAATACATTGTCATTATTCTACTTTTTTTTTTTTTTGAGACAGAGTTTCACTTCACTTTGTCACCCTCCGTAGAGTGCTGTGGCTCACAGCTCACAGCAACCTCAAACTCTTGGGCTCAAGCGATCCTCTTGCTTCAGCCTCCTGAGTAGCTGGGACTGTAGGAGCCTGCCACAACACCTGGCTATTTTTAGAGACAGGGTCTCTCATTTTCTCAGGCTGGTCTCAAACCTGTGAGTTCAGGCAATCCCCCTGCCTTGGCCTGTCAGTGTGCTGGGATTTCAAGGCGTGAACCACCATACCCAGCCTTCATTACTCTACTTTGAAAGAATTTACCAAGTTATCTTTTCTCTAAAAAAAGGTGGCTAGACGGTGCCTGTGGCTCAGTGGGTAGGGTGCTGGCCCCATATACCGAGGGTGGCAGGTTCAAACCTGGCCCTGGCCAAACTGCAACAACAGCAACAAGAAAATAGCCAGGCGTTGTGGCGGGCGCCTGTAGTCCCAGCTACTTGAGAGGCTGAGGCAAGAGAATCGCCCAAGCGCATTCTATGTGATGCCACGACACTCTACAGAGGGTGACAAAGTGAGACTCTCTCTAAAAACATAAAAAAATTTAAAAAGGTGGCTGGTTTAGAATTTTTAGAGAATTGCTGCCCCCTAGTGGTTTCTGTGCAAAGAATTTGAGGCCTGTTGCCGCTGAGCTTGATGTTCTTGGCTGCTCCAATTCCACAAATACACGCTTTACTGAGGGGTGGTGGGTGGGGTAGTGAGATAAATGTGGCACGGCCCCTATCCTCCAGGCACACAGGGGGTCGAAGGGACTTTTGAGATGTTTGTTCTTAAACCCTGATTCTCAGGGTTCTAGTGGGTGAGGAAGGGTTGTGAGGCTAACTGGGTAAAAATACATCACTGGTGCCTGTAATCCCAGTACTCTGGGAGGCTGAGGCTGGTGGATTGCCTGAGCTAACTTGTTTGAGACTAGCCTGAGCCAAAGTGAGACCCTGTCTCTAAAAATAGTCCGGCGTTGTGGCAGGTGACTGTAGTCCCAGCTACTCGGGAGGTTGAGGCAAGAGAATCGCTTGAGTCCAGGAGTTTGAGGTTGCTGTGAGCTGTGACACCATGACACAAAGGGAGACTCTGTCTCAAAAAAAAAAAAAAAAAAAAGAGTACACTAATGGGAGGCAATTTTCCATTAAAAATTTCCCTCCATAAACTTTTCTTAGATATCAGATGTTTGCTTCTATTTACTAGTGGGTGTTAATGAGCAAATAACAAATGACTGTTCAGAAAAATACCCTAAAAGTAGCAACAGATGTTCCCACTTAGTTGGACATCTCTTCTTTTGGAGACACATATGCTTCTTGGAATTTTTTGTTGTTTTATTTATCAGGCCCAGGTAAGGTTTGAACCCACTGCCCCGGTATGCAGGGCCAGTGTGCTAACTACCGACCTACAGCAGCCAGCTTGGGGACACATATGCTTTCTTTTTTTTTTGAGACAGAGTCACCCTGGGTAGAGTGCTGTGACGTCACAGCTCACAGCAACCTCCAATTCCTGGGCTCAAGCGAGTTTCTTGTCTCCACCTCCCAAGTAGCTGGGACTGCAGGCGCCCGCCACAACACCTGGCCATTTTTTGGTTGCAGTCGTCATTGTTGTTTGGCAGGCCCAGGCTAGATTCGAACCTGTCAGCTCAGGTGTAGGTGGCTGGTGCCTTAGCCCGTTGAGCCACAGGCGCTGAGCCAACACATATGCTTTCAACAGGGAAGTCCATTGTGTTTTGTAGTGTACGACTTAGTGAGTTAATGACAAGGAGACCTGGGAGTCCTGTGTGCTGGATCACAGCTCAGATAGTGAATTGAAACAAATCCTTTTATCAGGATAGTCCCCATGGAAACTGTGGTTTCCCTGGGGTGTCCTCCAGGGTAGTATGGGTCCTGGACTCAGCCACCCATCTTCCTGGAGCACTCAGCTCATGGGCTATTTGGGGAATGTCTAGAGTGAATATATGGCCCAGTCTAAAGACAGGCATCTTTTATTTTTAAGAACAAATTGAAACAGTAGGAGCTGAATAATTCGGGTCCAATGTGTAGTGGCTCAAGAAACTGAACTTAGGATGAGTTAGAGTCCAGTCTTGTTGGTATAAGTTGGGAGGTAAAATCAAGGGCATCTGTTTTATTTCAATTTTAGTTTTTCCTGTTTATATCATTTAATCATCCATACTTCTCTTAGCCAATTCTACTGTGAACATTATCACAGGTTGCTATTTTATTTTTTTGAGTAAGCTCCAGAAACTCAAACGTGACCCTGAACTTTAGACTATCAATATTTGGGGTTGTTCTGAATACGCTGGGGCTATAGCCAGGCAGGTGGCTCAAGCCTGTAATCCTAGCACTCTGGGAGGCCAAGGCAGGTGGATTGCCTGAACTCCCGGGTTCCAGACCAGTCTGAGACAGAGTGAGACCTATCTCTAAAAATAGCTGGGTGTCGTGGCGGGCGCCTGTAGTCTCAGCTACTTGGGAGGCTGAGGCAAGAGAATCACTTGAGCCCAAGAGTTGGACTTTGCTGTGAGCCGATGTCATGGCACTCTACTGAAGGTGACAAAGTGAGACTCTGCCTCAAAAAGAAAAAAGAATACTTTGGGATAGCACTCTTCTCTCTCTCACATTTCCTTTTGTCCGGATCCTTCCATTCAGACAGAGAGAGCCTATGATTTCAGTGAGGCTGTGAAGGTGTGGGTTGGGCTGTTCTGGCTGTCATGTGTCCAAAGCTAAGCCCATAGGAAAAGTTTGGGACTTGGGGAAGTATCTTACTTACTTACTTACTTGCTATAGCAACACAAAATGGACTGAATACCACAGGCTGGGTAATTATAAAGAAAATAAACTTACTTTGGGCTATTCTGGAGGCTGGGAAGTCCAAGACCACATTGCTGGCACATGGCAAAGGCCTTTGTGTGCTGTGTCATCCCCTGATGGAAGGCAAAGGACGAGAGGGCACGAGGGAGCCAGAGACGGAACTCACAGCCTCCAGCCCTTTTATAACTGACATTGGCCCATTGATGAGGGCTGCGTACTCATGAATTAAGCACCTCCCAATAGGTGCCATGCCTCTGTAGTGTTGCACTGGGGCTGGAGTTTCCCACACATGGTCTTTGGGGGTCACATTCAAACCATGGCAGGGAGTAAGTAAGGGAACATGGGAAACAGACAGAATTCCTTGATCAAAAGCAGGAGGGAGAATGGCCTTCCATCTTCACACTAGAGAAAGATTCTCTTCCTCCGAGAGAGAGGCGTAGGAGGGATGTAGGGGCTTCTTGCAGTCCCAGTGGTGAGGGCCAGTAAAGAACTGACTGCACAGATCAAAACAGATTTGGGGTCCCAAATTTGCCCCAGGGCCTGGGGGCTGGCTGCTGACTCTGGTCATGTCAGGAGGAATCTGTGGCTAGCTGTCCCCTCTCTCCCACACTTTGGTACTGAGAAGACATCCTGGAGTCTGGATTCTGGAGGAAGGCTGGAAACTCCAAGAAAGACTAAGTTCGTGATTCTCTTGAGTCTGTTGCACTAAGTTCTCAAAAACAAGTTGAAATTTGGGAAATTAGTTTTTCTTAAAAAATCTGACTTCAAGATCTGTTGCATGTCTGCTGTATAGCTGAGCAGGTAGACAGTGCAAGGGAAATATTTTTTATTCTTTTATGATAAGCCAAGGAAATAAGCTGACATTATTTTTCAGTCCACGTTGTCCAGCCAAAATAGGACAGCTTTCACTCTGAGGCTCCATTCACCCGCAGCCCTGCAGAAGAGTAGATATGTTTAGGGCTCCTTACAATTTTTAACGTACTGGGGAGAGGCGAGAGAGGTGCTTCTTGCCATGTGCTCAGACCCGGAATCCAAGTTGGGGCTAGTGTGTTCCTCAGGCTACGTGTCCTGGCAAGTGAGGGTTGGAGAGCTGACAGCAGGATGCCGCGGGTCATGTGGTGATACTGCCGCTAGCTGCTTGGCGATGCCCCTGGAGCCAGAGCAATGCTCATCAATGTCCTTTACGCCTCAGTATGGTGACATTTCAGTAGCAATGTGCTGTGCTCTAGAACAATTGTCAGCCACCCATTTAGAATTGAGGATGCCTTTCCCCAGACCTCCCCTCCTCAAATAATCCTATCAGTAGTGACTATCTCTGTGCTGTTTTTGGTTGGTTTTGCTTTTTGCTTATGAGAGCAGTTTTTGTACACAGAAAACACAGTTTATGGTGACTTGAGCTTTTAAAATTAATATTTAATTAAAGTTACAGCTGCAAAACCTTAATTTCAAATAGTCTCCTTAAACCGGGCTTGATGGCCCACACCTGTAATCCCAGCACTCTGGGAGGCTGAGGAGGGTGGATTGTCAGGTTCGAGACCAGTCTGAGCCAGACCGAGACCTCCTCTCTTAAAATAGCCAGGTGTTGTGGCAGGTGCCTATAGTCCCAGCTATAGGGGAGACTAGGGCAAGAGGATCTCTTGAGCCCAAGAGTTTGAGGTTGCTGTGAGCTATGATGCCATATCACTCTACCAAGGGCGACAAAATAAGACTCTATCTCCAGAAAAACAAAACAAAACAATTCAACTTAAGAGTCTTATTACTCTACTGTACTCTATAAATATACAAATCTACTTATTACTCTATAGCAAAATTTATATAATCACTTTTTTTAGAGACTCACTTTGTTGCCCTCGGTAGAGTATCGTGGCATCACAGCTCACAGCAACCTCCAGTTCTTGGGCTTAGGTGATTCTCTTGCCTCAGCCTCCCCAGTAGCTGGGACCACAGGTGTCCACTACAACACCCGGCTGTTTTTTTGTTGCAGTTTGGCCAGGGCCAAGTTTGAACCCACCACCCTTGGTATATGGGGCCAGCACCCTACCTACTGAGCCACAGGTGGCGCCCTATAATCACTTTTAAGCTTTTGATTAATGTGTAGTACCATTTGAAAACTAAATTAATTATATTTCCTTAAACATTTAAAATTCCATTTATAAATTTAATATGTTAATTTATAACAGTAGATAATGCTATGCTAATTGGTGACATAGACTTATATTTTAATATATTTAAATTGCATTTATAAATTTAATGTTTTTATTTCTATCATTTGTCTGATAAAACCCACAAACATGCTTAAATAACTTATAAATATAAAACTTTTATAAATATGGTAGATCATAAATTATCTTAACTACCTCAATATTATTTAGATTTTCAGCCAAATTCTTCTTACTTTTCAACTTAGATCATAAGTTTAAAATTAAATATTCAATTAAATAATCCCCAACTTACAATGATTCAACTTACCTTTTTTTTTACTTTACTATGGGTTTATCAAAATGTAACACCATCATAAATTGAGAAACATCTGGACTTAAGATGGTTGACATGATTTTTCAACTTCATGTTGGGTTTATCAGGACAGTACATACTTTTTTTTTTTGAGACAGAGCCTCAAGCTGTTGCCCTGGGTAGAGTGCTGTTGCATCACAGCTCACAGCAAACTCTAACTCCTGAGCTTAAGCTATTCTCTTGCCTCAGCCTCCCAAGTAGCTGGGACTATACGTGCCTGCCACAACGCCCAGCTGTTTTTTGGTTGTAGTTGTCATTGTTGTTTGACAGGCCCAGGCTGGATTCAAACCCACCAGCTCTGGTGTATACGGCTGGCGCCTTAGCCGCTTGAGCTACAGGCGCCAAGCCGACAGTAAAGACTTTTTTTTTTGCAGTTTTTGGCCGGGGCTGGGTTTGAACCCACCACTTCTGGCACATGGGGTCGGTGCCCTACTCACTGAGCCACAGGCGCCACCCCCGACATTAAAGACTTTTGACTCATGATATTTCTGACTTAGGATGAGTCTATCGGAAATAACCTCATCATAAGCTGAGGAACATCTGTATACATTTCTTATTTTTTGAGATAGTCTCACTTTGTCACCCTCGGTAGAGTGCAGTGATATCACAGCTCACAGCAACCTCAAAACCTTGGGCTCAAGTGATTCTCTTGCCTCAGCCTCCCAAGTAGCTAGGACTATAGGTACCTGCCACAATGCCCGGCTATTTTTAGAGACGAGGTCTTGCTCTGGTTCAGGCTGGTCTGGAACTCGTGAGCTCAGGCAATCCACCCACCTCGGCCTCCCAGAATGCTAGGATTATAGGTGTGAGACACTGCACCCAGCATCTGTGTACATTTTAAATTGGAATCACAAGATCAGTTTATCCGGTTCTCTAATATAGTAGAACTTCTGTAAATTGACCACCCAATGGACTGTAACAAACTGGTCATCATCTGGAGGTGGACAACATGGGAATTAGGCTACTGTATTGATACACACCTATGGTGCAAGTCTTGCCCATGAAAATTATCAGCTTGAGGAGGTGGTTGATGTGGGAGGTTTTACAATATATGATATTTTCTTAAATATTTCAAGTTTTTATCACATATTCAAGGATAATTCCAAAATACCACATACATACAAAATTAGGCTAATTTATTTCAGAACCTTTATACTTAATTCTAAGTCTTCTCCGGAGTAAGAGACTCTTGCCCACTAAGGAAACTATATTGTCTCAAGAAATTTGGAGTGGACGCCTAGTTGGCTGAGTTTATTTATTGCCAGTTTAGTTAAGGATATAAGATGTGGAGCTGTGGAGCTATGACATTGTGACACTGCAAAGGTTCTTTTCTTATGACTGTGAAGGAAAAGTTGAGCCCTTTCTTATGACTGTGAAGGAAAAGTTGAGCCCTTTTGCAGTAGCAATGTTACCAGGGACCCAGGGCGTGCCCGGGAATACCCAGGGCCCCCACCTCTATTTCTCTCCCTCAAACTCATGTTATAAATTATATAATTCTCAAGTTGCGTCATGTCTGGATCAGATTCTTTGTTTGCCACTTGAGTGTGTTCCCAATTATCTTCCTAGTCTGGGCCAGAAAAAAATTGCTTACAGATGTTTAAATACTAGGTGACAGGATTCTGCGTCTTCCTCGTTCTCTTTGACTCCATTGCCTAAGGACGATCACCATGGTAGTTCTGGTGCACAGGACCTGGGCAGGAAGAAGCAAGAGCTTCCTTTCTCTTTCTTGGGTGCAGCAAAACATGCTGCACCCCCATTTCTGCACCAGCTCCTATAGCCCTGGCCTTCTCCTGCCACCCCTGGGGCTCTCCAGGCATCCTGGGGGGCTCTGCCCAGCCCTGATCTCTCCCCACAGTAGCACCTCTTCTCTTTCCCAGTCACACCTCTCAGCCCCTCAGTACTTTATTTTGTTTTTACATTTTTTTTTTTTTAGAGACAGAGTCTCACTTTATCGCCCTTGGTAGAGTGCCATGGCTTCATGG
>CAUYON010061463.1:0-18908 GCA_963573935.1 Arctocebus calabarensis
GAAATATTTTGATCATACTGTTACAGATATCCTTCATGGAATTTCCTTGATCACTATATAAAGACATTAATACTCTACCTTTAATAAGAAGCACTTCTTTTCAGAAATATATCAATTAGTTAATGTAGAAGAAGTGATAGAATTAGGAAATCACCTTTGAAAACTAAATGTAACTGGATTAGGCAAGGTTCTTTAGTGGACACTAAAATTTTTAGGTGAAATGTTGGATTATAGGACATTTAATCAAATTCAGTCAAGTGACTCCATAAATTATTACCAATTTCATATTATAGGAGAAAATGTACTTTTATAAATAGATCTAAGAGATTGGTAGAAGAATATTCTGAGGATAGCAAGTCATTTAGATCTAGAAATCAGCTATAAGGAGTAAGGACTTGGTAGAAAAAGTATTGAAAAATTAAATGACCCACATTAGGACTCTAAAATAATGTGACTTAGGCTGGCCAAAATATGGAATCAGCTACCCATACAAAATTTAAATAAACCTTCATATAAGCTTCACTGTCTCATCATTTTTCATTTGAAGGAAAATATAGGGAAATACATTGATAACACAGAGGGAAAGAAATGGGCATCATGTTTCTGTGCTATCAAATGTTCTATGTGGTCATTACCCTTGTGAACATGCTGCCTAAGAAATTTCCATTATATAATCTATTTAATGTTTTTGGAATTTAATTTGACCAATAATATATTCAATTTACTGTCAAATTGTGTTCATTTAAGGATCTAGTGAGCCCTCCCTCATGCATGTAAATATGGAACTCCATTTACTTTGTTAGTTTATTCCTAGTTTTATACCCTAGAGAAAGGAAATAATTTAATGCACTGTAAAATAACAAGATAATGTTACAAATGCTAGGTTCACCTTGAATGTAACTGTAAATTATTTTTCATTATAAGTATTGCACTTTATTTTAATCCAATTTAGTGAAACAACTACTTTTCAGAGTGGCTATAGGAAAATCCATGTGCTGATGGATGCAGTGTTTTCAGAAATGGAAATAACATTACTAGAAATATCGAAGAACTTTTAGTTTCACACAAGGCATAAAGCTGACCATCTTCTACAGGCTATGTACCCAAAAGCTGGGGTATAATTGTGCAATTCTAATTTTCGTAGAGTCAAAATTTAGCAGTGATTTAGACAGAGTAACACTTAGAGAGCATTCAGTAAATGTTTGCCTCAATAAATATATTTCATTTATATATTGTATAATATTTATATATTCTATATGCATTACCATCTAGAGCTGCAAACAAAATGCTATTGAGAATAATAACAGGAGAATGCACGATCACACCTGGATGAGGATAAAAAAAAAAAAAACGCATCACAGAAGAGGTCTCACTTGAATTGAGTCTTTAAAAATGAGTATGTGTAAAGTAGTTAGGGCAACTAAGGTATGGGGACATTGCCCATAGAAACACAGTATGCACAAGGGCTAAGGGAACTGAATGAGTGAGAATGCTTTGGGAAGGGCAAAGTGTGAGCAGGTGAGTCCTCATACACAGTGAGTGCACAGTGAGCATTTGTTGAGGAAGTACTCCAATGTATACCATGACTGTGCCATCAGTCCGTGATCCAGCTTGGTTACATGCGAAATAATACTTCATAAGAGCTTTTCGATATACTGTGTGCTTCTCTCTTAAGATAATTTTCCTGAGACTTAGGGATCAAGCGGGTTTTATATATCTGTTTGAAATTGTTGCATATTTCTTAGTTCTGTTTGTAGGGAATGTGTGAGGAGGTTTCAGTTTCCAATAGATGGCCACCTCAGTGCATCTTGTTCTGAAAGCTACTGGGGGATATTTGATGTTTCAGGGAAATACGATTTGGGATCTTTTCTAAGAACAGAGTAACTTTTGACTTGGATATGAGAAGTCACTGAGGAACTGGCTGAGAGGATCCCCAAAATATGGGGGCCTCTGCTATGTGGCCGCTTGGTATGCTGCAGGAAGCAATGTTTGACAAAAATCAGGCAACCCTCGTGTCATATCCTGATTCCCATTCCCATCAAGAATGCTATTAATATCGAGGCAGTTGCTTAAGCTCTTTGAGCATCATATTTTCCTTTTTTGTAAAATAGCACAAAAATGCCTTTTAAGACATGTGAGGATTAAATGAGGTAATGTTTATACCAAGTATCTGACCCCTGGTGAGTGCTCAGTACTCCCCAGTGGGCTAACTCTGAACCAATTATGTCAGAATGTTTCCCTTAAAAAATGGAATACAAACACATCAAATTCTTTCCATGTTGCAGTCCTGTCATTTTATCCTTGTATACAATATTTCTCAGAGATGTTTATAATTTATCTGTCTCTCCTGGGTCTTATTCAAGACTCTATACACAAGAGGAACCTCATAAGTACTTTGTAAAAATGATTTCCATCAACACTTCATTCTGAGCTTACTTTGATTTCAAACAACTCTGAACCCTATCAATAGCACTGACAAGTTTCATCTGTATATTGAATTACCGATTTGAATTGATAATGTGTCAGCTCTGAAAACATTATCCTTAACAGCCTTGTTAAGTAAGCAAATACCAATCATGTGGTTTGCTGTTTAAAAAAACAGAGCATAAAACTTCTCCCTTAAATAGGCTTCTATTGTTTCATTGATTCTGCCAGTGGCAGTTTAGTGTGTTATTTGGGTTATAATCATATGTTGCTAAAATCTGCAAGGAGCAAACAGGGATGTGTAGTATGTTGTGTTTGGCTTAAATTTGCTGGTGACCTGCTTACTCCTGGATCAAAATATTCTCCTTTCTTAATATGTTTAATCACGTCAATCACTAATTTTAAAATTGCTTCTTTCTTTTGCCTTCTGAGGATGTCTTTATGTAACAAAGGACTAGTATTTCCAGAGTTTAGTTAAGCAGAAGCCAGTACATTGGAAATGGAATGACATTTTTTTTTTAATGCTGAACAAAAGGAAGCCTTTGGTCATTTAAACCCCAAAGCAAAATTACTAGAATCTGCTCCTTTAATATATGCTAAGTAGCTGCTACCAAAAGGCAGTGCTCCTCTGAAGGATAAGTGAGTCAAGGACATTTTGTTCGATTTATAGGACAATATGCTGCTTTTCCAATGTAAGACAAGATCTTTTTTCCCCAAAAGTTGGATAGAAGGCTGCTTACAAAGGAAGAACAAACATTTTTAGCCGGTTAAATTTGAGATGGTGAGTAAAGTTCATTATAATGCCTGTAGCACTTCTTTTTGATGTTGGAGAGGTTTTCATACTATTGATGCTTTTGTTTCTTAGGGCTTTGTTGAGATTTTCATACAAATATTTAAAACTGCTAATACAGGGTGTTCCAAAATTTGCCCTTAAAGTCACCATATATAGGGAAAATGGGAAATTGTAGCCAAATGTACCTTTATTTACAATATATTCATTGCAAAATTTTTAGAAAGAGGTGCCAACAAATGGAAAATATTCTGCAAATATTTTGTAAAATTTTTGTAAATAAACATACATTTAACTATAATTTCTAATTTTTCTCATGTGTGGTGACTTCAAGGGCAACTTTTGGAATACCTCACCTATTGGAGAAAGCAGATATAAAGATTCTTGTCCCCCAAAATTAATTTCATTTGAGTTGCTAGGTAAACATGATCTTGTGCAATATTTGTTGATATTTAGTCAAAAAATTAATTATTTGAAGAACAGTTATATAAGCATTTTCCTATAATTTGAGATAGCTATTTGGGAATTAGTGGATAAAAAGTAAGAAATAGTAATAAGAAAGTCCTCAAAGCTGCTCTGAAGAGAATAAGAGATTAAATACAGAAAACCTCAGAAAATCAAACCCAAGGGAATCTCAGTACAATGGTAAATGGAAATGATAAAGAAGAAAGGGTATGCCATCTGGGTTATAAAGTCTGTTTGTCCTGGATTGCTTACCTGTTTATTTGTAACTTTTAAAATCTCATATCTTTCCTAAATTTTTAGAAACCCTATTAAATCTAAGAATAAAACAGAGATACACATATACAGGTAAAAATCAGTTCCCATTGTTTAATAAAGAAAAGTAATTAACAAAGAAGGATTAAACTCTTTTAATCCTTGGTCCTGTGAAAGTATTTTAAACATAGACCTTTCCAAAGGCACCATGAAGGATAAAAAATAATTTCCTCACTTTCTATTCACAGGAAAAAGGAAAGTATCATATTTACTTTCACCTTGGATAAAAGTCAAGGGTAAAATGTTAAGTCATAGTTTTGTAGAGGCAATTTTACTACACGATACTAAATGTATAAAGCCTTTTGATGAAATGATTAGATAGAAAGGTGGGTAAAAGGGCGGCACCTGTGGCTCAAAGGAGTAGGGCGCCAATCTCATATGCCAGAGGTGGTGGGTTCAAACCCAGCCCCAGCAAAAAACCACAAACAAAAAAAAAAAAAATAAAAAATAAAAAAAGGGGGTAAAATCTCGAGAATCATGAGGAATAGAAATTAGCATTTATGTAACTGCAGTGATTCTCACCCTGTATTAGCAGTTTTAAATATTTGGTCTATAGATGAACAGCACCAATATTATCTGGGAACACATGAGAAGGGGAATCACTGGTCCTGCCCCAGATCTATAGAATCATGGACTTCCAAAGACTCAAATGGTCCTTGTGCTAACAACCACCATCCTACACCATCTGTTCTCTGTATAAATAACCTAGAGGGACCTTTACCTTTATCTTACTTTTTTGAAAGAAATCACTTAAAAAATAATATAATACAAGCTTAGGGCAGTGCCTGTGGTTCAAAGGAGTAGGGCACTGGGCACCCATATGCCAGAGGTGGCAGGTTCAAACCCAGCCCTGGCCAAAAGCTGCAAAAAAAAAAAAAAGCTTATTAAATAAAACTTAAAAGTTAAAATGGTAGGAGATGAGAAAGAAATGACAAAGAAAATAACTTGTGACCCCATTATATGAATGTAAGAATTTTGATATTGTGTGTCTTTTTGTTATTTGATATTATGTCTAGGTTTTTTCCTACAATACTAATTTTTTTTCAAATATCTACATATTACAGCCTGCATATGAAATGTAACGACATTTTTTAAATATCAGCTTGTATTTGTGAATCTCATTTTCAGTATCTTCAAAAAAAGTAATCCATTCATTTAACTATCTGCCTGTTTGCTGAACATTTAAGTTGCACCATTATAGATAACTTTCTGGTGAATACATGTGTATGTAAGGCATTTTCTATATTTCAAGTGAGTCTTTATGAGTATCTTATAAGTAGACTTCCTGGGTCAAAGTAAATATCAGATGCTTTTCTTGGTGAGATTCTAAATGTCTTAACTCTCTAAGACCTTCTTCCAGCTTTCACTCAGGAGGCAATCCTATGTCAATTTTCAGTACTTACTTTCTTTCTTCTTCTTTTTCTTCTTCTTTTTAGCCTGTTTACATTTCTACTAAAGTTTGCAGAAAATCTTTCTAAATTTGGACCTGAACCTGATCCTTATTCTGAGTTTGAACTACTGCCTGTATCATCTCCACCTCGTGCAGGTATTCAAAGGAAACTTTGAAGGTAAGTTAAGTGCAACGCCAGGAACTCAGTTGCTTTTATGTGTACCTACCCCTATACCTAAAAGTCCTCAGATTATTTTTTAAGCCTTCCTTTCATGGTGTACACATTCCCTCCTTTCTACCCATTTACCTACTCCCTCAAAGGTCCATGATCCTGTTTTAACGCCCAGTGGCCGCCAATCGCCTTTCTTCAGGTACCCTTTTTATTATGATCTTTGCCTCTTTGCGATCCTACATGACCCCCTTCTTTTCTCCTTTATATCTATTTGCAGAAGAGATATGATTGCAATTAAGGGAAAGCTACACATCTGTTCTCCTTGCCTGGGTTTATTATTTTTGCTAGACCCACCTATTCATCGATGGGTTTGCAACCAACTCAGAATCTCACAACTGTCTTGCTTCCTTGTATTTTTCTGATCTTCTTCATTACTTCTGTGTGTCCTTATTTCCCAGCTTCTCTCTGCTCTTCCCAGGCATTACTCCAATGTTCATATTTTACATAGGCATTCATTCAGGAGGATAAAGCTAGGCCAGCATCATCATGTTTCATGCCATCAAATTCTTCTTATAGTACTTCACCTAAGGTCGCAGTTTCTGGAGCCACAGTAGAGTGGGATACTTAGCAAACAAAGGGGCCTCTGCTTATTGTTCTGTAAATGGATTCCCCAATGGCTGCCAAATCAATAAGCTTTTGAAAAGTCATCTATCCTTCACTTAAAGAGCATTTAAAGAAACTGGATTTAGTCTTTGAGTCCAGTGGGGACGTCCTGTTTCATGAATTTACTTCCACAGAGGCCTAAGAGAGTGAATGTAGTTTTGAAAGTGTTTAATGTGCACTCAGGGAATAGTTTACATGCCTGGAGAACTTCTGTCAAGACCCAACAGGAATTTAGGAAATTGACTCTGTGATAGGCTAATAATAATCCAACCAGCATTTTTTTTTTTACCCTGTTTCCATGTGTTTGCAAACTCCTCAATGCACTACTTGCTTTGCACCACAGGTCTCCAGATTAAACTCCTAGGAAGACCCAATTGTCAAATGTAACCACACAGTTCATTTCATTCTTGTCTCCTAAATTAGGCTCAGAGAGCTGAGAATAGAATGGAGAGCTGGCTTCTGAGAAGAAATAAGAGTTTGGTTGGTTACGTGACACATTTTCCGACATGGATAAAAAGTAGAAATCAATTAATTAATCAATTGATGCCCATAATCTCTTAGTACTATGGAAAGGAGCAAAATCTAGGGGCTCCAAGTTCAGAAGGGGCCTGCTAATCTTCTCAGAGAACAAACAGCACCAGGCAAAAACACTTTAAAATAACTGAAAGGCCAATCAAAATCATAGTTTTAAATAGCAGCCTTATGCAAATCTACTTTAAAAGAGTTCTGTTGAAGAATGAGTTCTATACTTAAATTTTGAGGAATATTGTGGTTGTGATCTGAAAACTCTCCCATTATCAAACAACTCAAAATGCGGCATAAAATATAACAAACATCGTCTTAAATGCATAGCTGTGCTCATAATAGCATAAGGGAAACCAACAGGTGCCAACATCAAAAAGAAAGAAAAATGCAAGTCAGGAAGTTACAGTTGGAGTGAGAGTGTCACTTCCTGCAAACCATGGTTTGTAATGGATGTTTCTGGATTGTTTATATCTTGGGTCTCTGTAGGGTTGGATCTGATACCCTTGTATAAGGCCAAACTTCTTTGGATGTTTCTTCATCACAACCTTTTTCTAGCGCTCAGCTGCTCAGTGTTTGGTTCATTTAGGGGATGCTATAGCAAAAGACCTGAAGTCCCTAGTTCCATAACACTATCTATTTTTCTCTCACAGATGGCATAAGTAATAGCAAAGATAGGGATGGCCTTACATACAGCCTGCCATCTACCACCACCAACTAGTTCTTTCCAACATTCAGGTAAAATGAGTTTCAGAAGTTTTGTCTTCTCAAGCTCATTTGCTGCTTGTGATGCTTTTATCTCAGGGCATTATGTTCTTTTCTGCAATGACCATTCATGCCTAGCCTGTTCCATCAGACATGTCTTTATAAGGCTTTGGCTTAATTGAGGGGCATAGGATTGAAGCATTTCTTGTTGAGCTTCTAGGTTCTAGGAAAATCAAGATTGTAGCTAAGCATCAGTTTCTGTATCCCTGAACACGTCAAATATAATCATGTTGGCTTTGTCTATCCAGAGTACATAGGAAGCATGGGTTGTAGAATGGGTATAGATGGCAAAGAATGGTAACGGCACAAAATTTATATAATAGTCTCATGTTAATCCAGGCAATGTGTTGTTATATATATGTCTCTGTGTGTACACAAACACACACACACACACAGCACTGTTGTCTGTTATATTGTAAGCATCCTCTTAGTTAATATTTGCCACTTTTCCTTTCTTTTCCCTATGTAAGTAAAAGCTGAGAGAGGTAGTAGGCAGGCTTTCCACCTTGCCATGTTATGACTGTGCATATGGGATTATGAGAGTCGATAGGAAGATACTGTTACTCTAATAAAGAGAAGTCACTGTGGCAAGTCCAGCATATCTTCTCTTGGAGATAGTTTGATAGAAATGGAGGCAAATGAAGGGAAAAGAGGGAGACAGGTAGATTTTTGCCTTTGGATCTCTGGGGCTGCCTAGCTAGTGTTCTACCCTATGAGACAAGAGGATGTGGCTGTGGTGGTGGCAGTGGTGGGCATCATTACACCTTTATAGTCACAATGCATTTTTCATTAACAATAAGGAGCAGAAAAAATAAGGGGGAGGAAAAGGACTAGAGAAAGAATTAATAACTAGATTGATACATTGAAAGTCTTTATATCATTAAGCTACTGACTTATGCATTCAATGATGCATTCATGTTCATTGTGAGTAGAAAAGACTTGTGAGACATACCATTATGAACCCCAGCATTGTATATCACAGGAAACTTCAGCAATCTCGCTGATTTATCTGCCTCTCCTAAAGAGTTGAGTAATAGACTCCCACTCTTTTCCTGGGTGAGCTATTACTATGCTATTGCTTATTTTTTGTCTGGTTGTTCTGATGGCAATAAATAAAAACTTATACATTTGAATCTAGACAAATAATCCAATCCATCACTTTTCTTTCAGTGAGTCCCTCACTTAGGTAATTTTTCTAAAGGAATATGTGTTTAACAAATCTTGACATTTGAGGTTAGCGCATGAATTAGCCATTCTGGGCACAGCTTTGATCTGTGTAGATGCTGGCTCAGCACTGAGAGGCTATGTGGAATGTGATTCACCAAAGCAGTTCAGAGCAGAGCCAATGAGCTGGATAATTCTTCTTGACCTTTCTGGCCTTGGGTATCTTCTTATCTCACAATAGTTACAATCTTAGTGATCACTGCTTAATCATTCTGTGAGTGTACATTGAAATGCCCAAATATAAAGTGTCTGAAAGGTAAAAGTTGATTTTTAAATTTAACATACAATTAATAGAAGCCTGTAAAACTAAAAATTATAACACTTCTACCAAAACAGTTGAAAGAATTAAAAAGTTATGAATGCAAAATCTTTTTTGCACCAATAAGTAAAATGTAAAGAATTTAATGCACATTTATTAGAGACCATGCAGTTCCATGGCATTTGGAACCCAGTGATACACTTGGGTTCCAATGCTGGTTCAGATGCTGAGTCTTACTTTTTTTTATCAGTGAGATAAGGCTACAAATAGGACCTCCTATGTAAAAGCATTCTGAGGATTAAATAATTTGAGCATGATATTTAGTAGAGCGCCCTACTCTATCCAGACACAATAGAGCTAGTATTGGCATCATTACTAATATGCTTTCTACAACCTAGGATGTTTTCTACCTTCCTGATGGGAGCACTTGACAGTATGCTATGCATTTCCTCTCTAAACTCAACTTCTTGATTTCTGCTTCAGGAAAGTCTTATTCAAAAATGGCACACCTGTTGGAGGCGGAACACACGAGAGGAACTTTACATAACAGCCACAATTAGTGTAACCTAATTCTTTGTACCCTCAATGAATCCCAAACAATAAAAAAAATTTAAAAAGAAATGAAACTATAACATGAAAATGTGAATCTGAGGGAACAGGCTTATCTGTTTAGCTAAGGCTTTCCCAGGTCATAGAGTTTCACCAAACGTTTCCTTATGCCTGAACAAAGGTTGAGTATCAGTAAAATATTGTGCTCCTCTTAATGTACTATTGGCAAGTACTATGACCATTAAAAATGTTTTCGCATCTTTATTCATTCAAATCAACACAGTTTAGATTTTTCTTAGGGGTATGATCCCTGTCTCCCACTAAGGGGCTATAAAGATGATAAATGAGTCCAGCCTCCACTTTCATTACCATCAGCATAGGCATGATTTTTCTTTTTCTAAATGTAAGTATTATATTCCAAGTATTAACATCTGTTGTGGTAGTTAAAGAAATGTCCTATTAGGTCATTCACAGGTCCCTTCTTTGAATAAGCACAGCAAGGATGGGTGTGCAGAATTTAAAGCCTCATCTATGATTATGCAAGTCCTTCCACCTCATAGAGAAAGGAAACACATAGGAATGGGAAAACCGCTGCTACTTGTGGTCAGTCAATTGCACACCTGCTTCTTCATGCTGAGGTCACTTAGCTTTGATTACACACTGTTCTGATAATCAGGCAGTAAAACCCATTATTAATAAGGGTAGCTCTTAGCTGCTAAAGTTTTAAGTTCTTTAGAGAAAAACAGTAAACAGGTCTAAAAATATTTAGGTATTAAAGGTATTAAAGAAAGCAATGGTAATTTTAAGCACAACTCTCTTTCTGTGGTATTGGCTGACATATTCTAATAATTGTGGCAAATGACATTTTGGTATGGATTGAAATAATTTTGGCTCACTTCTTTGACCCTGAAGTAGTTATTCTAATTTGAACTGGGAACTGGCACCTTTAATATGTCCTCTCACTAAACTTACATATTGTCTTCAGTGACATTTGAGACAGTGGTGTAATTTTTCCTTCACAAGAGTGAAGTTTTATTGATCTCATATTAAGGGACTGGAGGAATTGAATGATAGCACAAGGAGACAATTCCTGTCACTAGTGCTTGTCTCTGTCTGCACAGCAATCAAACTGTGAGAGACGAAATGCCATTGGGAAATGTTGGCTGTCAGAAAATGTCTGCATGAGAGAGGCAAATGGATTCACTTACGGCTTGCAAGTTTCCTATGTGATGTGCCGCCCAACATTTTTTCGTGTAAAAAACACATGTATAAAATAATAATATTAAACTGGGGTAAATAAAAGAAAATTGGGAATATATAGGGCATGATGATGAAAATAAATACATATGTTTATAAAGTATTAGGGAAAATACTAAGTCCTTAAGTGGAAGAGCACATCCAAATAAGATCTTGAAATTTTAAGTGAGAAACTTGATCTTGCTTCAGTGAACATAACTATTATTTTATATTCGGCTCTTATACTTAAAATATGATAAGCAATTTCTGATTAAGACTTTTTTTAATGATGATGTCTTCAAATTTTTGATAATCATTATTAGCAAGAAACTTTGTGCTCACTTTAGGTGATAAAAATTTAAATCATCATTTCAATTCAGAAACTTACAACAGTTGAAATTAAATTTAAAGAATATAACTAGCATCCTTTTTCTTTCATTGACTATTGCAATGGTAAAATTGCTTGTGATAATAAAAAAGTACTTTGAATCTAAGTATTTTAAAATGGTGATGAAGCTTCGATTTGCCAAATGTGCATGTGTCATTGGAGTAGCCATTTGAGGTTAGCCTGGATACCACAAAATGACACAAATAACCAGAAGTTTCTGGATTCTGTGAAGAATTGAATTGCTAACTACTGCATGGAACGTTGCCTATGCAGAGTTTTCCCTCTCTGCCAGCTGGCTGTAGGCTGAGATGCTACTCTATGTGGTTCTCCCTGAGTGCCTCCAGTGGAAACATCGCCCTTTTGTTCACGAGGAAGTTATTAAAGAACATCAGGGCATAACAGGGAGCACTGGTGAGGTTTTTTGTTCTTCCCTACCTGAAGAGATGATGGAGAAATGCTGTCATACTCCACTCTTCTTAGGTTGGTCTTAGAGGAGCTCCAGATGAGGAATTTTATGATCAGAGACAATTTGCTTTGGTACCCAAATCAGTTCCTTACTCTCCAAACAGCTGCCCAAACTCCATGTGTATTATGAGGTACGTACCTCACTGTACCACTGTAATTTTATTTGTGGGACACAACTTGCACACTTTTTATGAAGTATCTGGCACAACAGTGGAGACATAGACCAATGGACAGAACAGAGAACATAGACAGCAAGCCGTCAACATATTGCCAGTTGATTTTTGACAAAGGAGATAGCAATACACACTGGGGAAAATAATTTCTATTCAATAAATAGTGACTAGAAAATTGGACAGACATATGTAGAAGATTAAAACAGGATCTATACCTGTCATTACTTACTGAAAGTAATTCAAGATGGATTACAGACTTGACATGCATGACTAAGACATGAAACCATAAAAATTCTAGAAGAAAATATTGGAGAAACTCTTCTAGATATTGACCTAGGCAAATAATTTATTAAGAAGAACCCAAGGGCCATCATAGCAGCAATAGAAATAAATAAATGGACTTAATTAAATTAATATGCTTCTACACAAAGCCAAGGAAACAATCAACGGAGCAAATAGACAACCTATAGAATGGAAGAAAATAATAGCTATACATTCAATAAAGGGCTAATAGCAGAATCTACAAAAAGTTCAAGCACATAAGCAAGAAAAAAAAATCAAACAACCCCATTAAAAAGAGGACAAAAGGAATGTGCAGAGATTTTCAAAAGAAGATGCACTAATGGCCGAGAAACATGGTTAGTGTCACCAATCATCAGAGAAGTGCAAATCAAAACCACAGTGAGATATCACCTAACTTCAGTGCAAATGGTTTTTATCAACAATCCCAAGACAATAGATGCTGATGTTGATGCAGAGGGAAAGGAACTTTTACACACTAGTTCAACTAGTATGACCTCTATGGAAAATAGTATGGAGATTCTTCACAGCACTAAAAGTAAACCTACCATTTGATCCAGCAATCTCACTACTGGGAATTTACCCAAATAGGAAAAAAAAAGTCATTTTATCAAAAAAAAAACCTTGGATTTCAATGTTTATTGCAGCACAATTCACAATCTCAAAGATGTGGAATCAACCCAAGTGCCCATTAATTCATGTGTGGATTAATAAAATGTGATACACACACACACACACACACACACACACACACACACACACACACACACATACCATGAAGTACTATACAGCCATACCAAATGAATGAATACCTTTTGCAACAATCTGGATGTAACACGAGCCCATTCTCCTAAGCAAAATATTGCAAGAATGGGAACAGAAACACCACATGTACTTACTATTAAACTGGAACTAACCAATCAGCACTCACGTGCACAGATGGAAATAAAAGCAGATATCAACCACGTGAGGGAGAGAGGTAAGGGATGACTGAAATCATACTTAACAAGACAGTGCACACCATCTGGGTGACAGGCATACTTATTAACTTTGACTCAAGCAGTACAAAACAATTCATGTAATCAAAACATTTATACCCCCATAATTTTCTGATATTTAAAAAATAATGGAAATTAGAGAAATAAACTTTGGCTATTATCTCTAGTGCTTTTTCTTTTGGAAAATATTTTATTGAGAATGGCATGCACAAAAGTATGGAAAGTAATACGATAATCCTGCTTCAATAGTTTTCAGTATTTTGCCAGTCTTGTATCTTCTATTCTATAAACTTTTTATTTTCCCAGAGTATTTTGAAGCATGTTGACTCTCATGTTATTTTCCTCCCAAATCATTCAGTTTCACTAATTGACAATAAATTTTTATGTACCCCTACTGACACTATTATACCCCAAAATGTTAACAAATCTTTCTTAATACCATCTAATATTCAAGCCATGTTTGAATTTCCCTAATTGTCACAAAATTATCTACTGACAGTTGGTTTATCCAAATCAAGATGCAAACAAAAGCCTCACATTACACTTGATTATTATGCCTTTTAAGTCATTTTTATTCCATAAAATTCCTTTTATTCTTTTCCCTCTATGTCCCTGATTTTTTATTTATTTTCTGCAGTAAGTGGTTCATTTGCATTATAGAATTCCCTGCATTATTAATTTGGCTATTGTCTTTTCTTGAGAGCAGTGTCTGCAGTGGCATTCTACTTCTCTATTTCTTTTAAATTGATATATTTTTTTCTTAAGACTCTTTGACCCAACTTCAGTAGTTTTGGACTGAAACAGAGTTGGTACTAATTATTTCCTTTTACCCTATTGGGTTTTAGCATTTATACATGACTATTGCTAAAGGTCCATAATTAATAAAATTGCATTTGCCAAACAATGATTTTCTAATTTTATTATTTCTATTGTACTTATCATCAGGAATTCTATAAAGAAGAATTTTTCCTTTTCAAATATTAGGTTATCCTAAAATAAAATGTGCAAATATGTGGAGGAAAAGCAAGATAAATATTCATTCTTTTCCTTTATTTGTTGATTTGTAAATACTGAGTTGGCTGATTATGGTAATTAAGGACTTTTGTTTTAAAAAGTTATTATTGTTGAATTCATGGGTTTTTATATATTTGATGTGTGGCAGTTACTTCCTGTAATTGTAACTCCTTTTTCCCCCCCTTTTCTTCTGATGCTTCACTGACCTTATTCTAGGCCAGCAGAAGACCCTTTAATTAGGTACCACTTTCCCTTCAGCAAGAACTTACTAGTTTTTAATAGCTTCCTTGCTTATTGGCACAAGATGACCATGGCTTGTCTTGTACATTTTTTCAACCAGATATGTAATCTTATTACCCCTAGTTTCCATTTGTATGAAATGATATTGAGATATCACAAGCTGTATCCTAGGGGTCCTTATGTTGTGGATTGTAATTGCCTCTAGAGCCAGCACATTATAATGATAAAAAGGTATTAAATCTTGGAATCTGTGGATTCTAACAGACTCCATATGTATTGACATTTTGGTCAGGACCGACCTAAGCATTTCTATGTGAATAGTATCCTAGTTTTGATCACTAAGCCCCAATAATGCCCCACAAACGGTTAATTTATCAGTCACTGTTAAATTCATATACTTCAGGGAATAGTTACTGTTTTCCTTCAAGAACCAATGAAGTATGCCTCAGGATGCTGCCTTCCTTTGGCTTGACTGCGAGAGAGAGAGAGAGAGAGAGAGAGAGAGAGAGAGAGAGAGAGAGAGAGAGAGAGAAAGCCCTTTGAACAGATGAACAGAAAATTTAAACACCTGGAAATTAAATGAATGGAGTTTTCCATTACAAAGTTGGCATTAGGTTTCACATATTAGCCTTGTGTAAATTTGTTTGATATTGATACTCTTTTGAAGACTAATCTAGATATACATTTTATTTCAGTTTCTAAGTATGCAAGACTGAGAACCAGAATTTGGATTTTGTGGAATTTAACAAGGTAATTTCAACTCCACAGGCTAATTATATTCCCCCCTGATAATTCTCCATTTGGCTCTCTTTGTACATATTTTAATTCATTTCTGGTGAAGAATTACTGATAATACATAAACATTCTAGAAGGAGTAAAAACGTTCACATAGTGTTTGGAATGTCCTCTTAGCCTATTTTTAATGAAGAGCTGATTCTACTCCAATTGTTTTTGAGATCAGTGGCAGATTTCCCTTAGGTTTCAGTTTGTACTCATTTGGCTGTTGGTCAGAAAATCTGACTTGAGCTGGCCTAAACTGAAAGGAGAATTTATTAGGTCACAAAACTGGCAGTCTAAGATTAAGACAAGCTTTTGTCATGGCTTAATTCAGATCCTTAAACCAAGTCATTAGGATTGAGTTCTCTGTTGTCTGCACTTTCCTCAGTGGTTGCTGGTATTTTTAGGTTGGTTCCCTTTGCTGTAGCAATATGCATGCAGTGGCACCAGACCTCACTTCTTATAAGTCCCAGTTGCACAGAAAGAATCTGAAAGCTCTAACAAACATGCCTGTGAATCTCATTGACCTTCCTATCCCAAAACTAGCCATTTTGGCCAATGAGATTGAATCCCCTTATTTATTTAAACCAGTCAGAGCCTATTCATGGAGAAAAACATGTGGGTGGTAGAGGAAGGAGGGAGTGGGGAAAGGGAAGATTTGAAAGATGGTTACCATTTCTAGGGGTAATAGATGCTAGAAGCAAACAGGAGCCAGCTGCTTAATTTCCTGCACATGGTTTCTAAAACCTGGAAAATAAAAAACTACAATGACATGGAGCCTAATGTTTAAAAAAGTCAATTTACTTCAATTTCAAAATTGCAGATATCTATCTGTAATCATTGTATGGCCTGTAGGCCTACCATGAATTCTGTGTGCAGTGTTTTCATAAGCAATTGATATCTTTATTGAAAATGACACAAGAACTACCCATTCACACTGAAAACAGTGGGCATGGGAAATCTGCAACTCTCCAGTGTGCACGTTCAAGGATTCCTGTCAGCCACACTGTAGACTAAGTGGTAGTCCTGCATTATCCCATGGAGGGTTCCTTTAGTTTTGTATTAGATATATTCATTTCTTAAAGCAAATATTTAAGGAGAGTCCACTGAAACATGTTTTCATTCTTTTTAATTTTGCTTACTTACCACATCAGAATAATTCAATAAGAAATGAACTATGCTGATCATGCTAAGCAAAAATAAAAAAGAAAGACTTTATAGTCTTAAAATAAAATCAGAAGTAGTAAATACAAGAAATTAAAGCCACATAGGACATTGGTATTTGCTTATAAATGGAATGTACACTTTGATCTTTCAATGGATAAACTGGAATTGTTCTTTTTAGATAAACGTAACACTTAAAAGAAAAATGGTGAGCAAAATTTTACCTGGTAGAGTGACAGATTATTACTATAGATATAGTCTCACCGTAAAGACTATTTTATTTTTAGAAAAAAACAGTGACAATGAAAAATTGGTGGTGTTGATAATAAAATAAGTCAGAGAGGGTTTCAATGGCATTAACTACATAATGACAACCTATAAGTGATTTTTAATAGCGAGATGAGTTTCTTTGATTTTTTTTTTTTTTTTGAGACAGAGCCTCAAGCTGTCACCCTGGATAGAGTGCTGTAGCATCACAGCTCACAGCAACCTTCAATTCCTGGGCTTAAACGAGTCTCTTGCCTCCACCTCCCAAGTAGCTGGGACTACAGGCGCCCGCCACAATGCCTGGCCATTTTTTGGTTGCAGCCGTCATTGTTCTTTGGCGGGCCCAGGCTGGATTTGAACCCACCAGCTCAGGTGTATGTGGCTGGAGCCTTAGCCCTTTGAGCCACAGGCACCGAACCGCGAGATGAGTTTCTTAAATGTATTAGATTTAATGAAGGGCAAATCAGAAGTTTGGCAAACCAATTATTTAAACTAATGCAATCTTTTTTTTTTTTTCATGGTAATGTTGTATTCCTTATAAAAGTGTTCACTCAATCATTTCAATGTTCTATATTCCCATTGACTTTCCTGGTCATGGATTGTAGTCAAAGTTTCTGATTCAGAACAGGATAAGAAGATGTAGAGGGCTGGGTTGAAGACCCAACTTAAATTAATACTTAAAAGTAAGGAAATTATTATAGAGATATTTCAGGATCAGTCCAACATAATGTACTTGAGAAGACGAATGATAGGCAATCAGATAAGTTGGGTTTTTATGTTACTTTTAAAGACATGCTCATAATACCATAGCCTTCAGAACACTTAGGCTGATTGTGGCAGAAGGCACTGAAATGCCACCAAATCCACCTGCCAGAATTAAGGTCTTTTCCCCAAGCTGTTGCGAGTACTATAGGAAAGGAGCCTTCAGCTGTCAGCCTTCTTTGGAGATGGCTTTGAATGAAGAAAGCTGCCTTGCCTATGGTAATACTTTTTTTTCCAGGGGCAGACTGCGTCCAAGGATGGATCAACACAGGGTTATAAAAGCCTGATCCCTTTGTCCCAACTCAGTACAATTTTGAAGCCTATTCTACCTCTAGTAAACCGTTTTCATGTTGACTAAAAATTTTGGGTGGCTACAGTGCATCTGAATGTCCAGCTTCCTTCTTTCTCCTTCCACTATTATTGATCCCAAGAGAGCTTGGGCCTCTTGGGATCAAATGGCCTGCATGCTAATCTCTTATCTCAAACTCTGATTCTCATGGAACCTAACCTGTCAGAGATGGTACCAAAAGCAAAGAAAGCAGAGGAGCTATTGATAAGATCCACTGATGCTTTGGATGAAGTGATTAATCAACAATTAAACTCTAAGTGTGAAGGCTAGAAGACCTGCTAGATAGGGTATAAAGAGGTTCTCATTTTGCATAGTGGAAAGGAAAAGTTGAGGACTAAGTTTTAATGGTAAGAGCAATCAAGCTAAAGTGTTTGACTCCTAACCAAGGCAATTATTGAGATCCTGACACATGGGATAAAGCTATCTGGATAGAGGCCTGAATATGTTGGGTTTCAAAATTCCTAAGAGTCTTCTGATCTTGCCAAAGAAGGAAGGGGTGAAAGGGTAGTGCTCTCACCTTACCTATTGATGAAGCAGAGGCCTTTCTCCATAATACAATAGGAACCCCCTTTTGTGATGCTCCTAACCCCCTTTATTGGTCTTAGGGGGCAATAACTGTGGCTAAGTCACTAAAAAACCATCTGCAGAAGTAATGAACTTATGAAGGGAAGGAAGGATAAATGTACTTGAGAAGACGAATGATAAGCAATCAGACAAGTTGGTTTTTTATGTTACTTTTAAAGACATGCTCATAATACCATAGCCTTCAGAAAATTTAGGCTGATCCAATTTATCAGTCTGATAAAAGATTTATTGGATCTGATAAAAGATCCAATTTATCTTTTTATTTATTTATTTATTTTTATTAAATCATAGCTGCGTACATTAGTGCAATCAAGGGGTATAACATGCTGGTTTCATATACAATCTGAAATATTTTCATCAAACTGTTTAACATACCCTTCATGGCATTTTCTTTTTTTTTATTTTTAATAGTCTGTTTTTTAAAATAATTTTATTGAATCATAATTGTGTACATTGGTGCAATCAGAGGGCACACACAATGTGCTTCATATACATTCAGAAACATTTTTATCGTACTGTTACAGATACCCTTCATGGCATTTTCTTGATCACTATATAAAGACATTGATACTCTACCTTTAATAAGTTTCACCAGTACCCTGCTAAGATGCACCGTAGGTGTGTTCCCACTAATTGCCCTCCCTCCACCCATCCT
>CAUYON010061468.1:0-10059 GCA_963573935.1 Arctocebus calabarensis
TAGGGGATGGGGTGCTGGGCCCATGTGCAGATGGGGAAAGTGAGAGAAAGAGATTGCTGAGCTGAGAATGCGGGAAGGAGTGCAGGGCTTCTCAGACGATGGACTTAGAATGACCCTCGAGGCTTGGAGCCTGTGGCTCAACGGGCTAAGGCGCCAGCCACATACACCTGAGTTGGTGGGTTCGAATCCAGCCCAGGCCCGCCAAATAACAATGACGACTGCAACCAAAAAATGGCCAGGCATTGTGGTGGGTGCCTATAGTCCCAGCTACTTGGAAGGCAGAGGCAAGAGACTCACTTGAGCCCAGGAGTTGGAGGTTGCTGTGAGCTGTGATGCCACCACACTCTATCCAGGGTGACAGCTTGAGGCTCTGTCTCAAAAAAAAAAAAAAAATGAGCCTCGAATGCCACACTAAGGAGTGTCTTCTTTGCCTTCCCATGGCCCTCCCTGAGCCTGGTACATGCCACACCTGTGTCAAGCATCTTTCCTGGATCAGCAACCCCCAAATCCTTAACTCGACCTTGAAACAGGTGGTATTAATATTGGTAGAACTTTCAGGCAGAGGCCAGGGCTGGAGAACCGAGGTCCCTGCCAAGTCATGCCACTGGGGAGCAACAGAAGTGGCATTATGCCCAGGCCCAGACCCAGCGCCCGAGCCCGAAGCCTCCTCCAATGCAGATGCTGGCCCAGGATAAAGAAGGCCACCTCCAGCTGTGACTATAGCCAGCTTGTGTCAACCATAGGGCTGCCCACTAGTCTCAGCCCTGGTTTGGCCCAAGTGGAAGGCACCGTGCCAGATCTGTCCCTGGTTCATCCGGCCCCTCCAGTGGGTTCCAGGGACATGCCTCACCCACGATGCCCAGCCCAGTTTCAGGGCTTCAGGGCTGAGAGGTTTGCGACAGAAACCAGGCGGGTAGCAGCACCCTGCAGGGTGGGGCAGCCTCAGAACCTGCCTGCTGGGTTCCCAGAGCACTGGGAAGCATGTCCAATGTGGGGAGGTAGGGATGGCATCTGGAGGCACTACCCCACCTACCTCCCACCCCAGAGCCTAGGGAGCAGCAGAGGAGGCGGGAGAGCATGGAATCAGTTTCCCTGTGGTATGGAGTCATCCAAAGTACCATCACCTCCATCATCCACCGGGGACAGCAGAGAGAACTAGAGATCCTAGATGGCACTGCCCTAAGGTCACACAGGGTGTCCCAACAGAGTTGGGCTGACATGCTAGAACCCCAGTGTGTAGCCCAGAGCCTTTCTACTTGGCCACTCGTCACTATTAACACATGACAGCAGTAGCCATTTGTTCATCATCTCTGTGCCCAGCCTGGAACTACATGTTTAAATTCTATTCCATGCAGAGGACACTGCGGCTCAGAGAGGTTAAGTGACTTCTCCAGGGACACACAGCTTAAAATGACATGAACCCAGACCACTCTGAGCCTAACAGGGAACCAGAGTTAGGGCAAATCCATCTCACGCCGACCGCCCAGACTGCCAGCCTTGGGGACAGTGCCTTCTTGCAGCATAGCCTGTGGGTGGCCTCCACCAGAAAGGCTGACACACAACTCCTGCTCAGGCCCTGTAATCAGGTGGGAAGCCAGGAGGAGGGGTAATGACAGGCTGCGTAAAGCAACAGGAGAGGGAGACTGGCAGAGCAATGGCCAAGGGGAGGCAGGATTTCGAGTGTCCCCCATCTGGTCAATTCTGGTCCAGAAGGAGGACAGCACCAGAGAGGGGCTGGTGCAGGGTCACTCGGTGTACCACCCCAGAAGGAGGGCTGGCTGCTCTGGGAGCACCTGGCACTCCACTTATGGGCCTGAGAGCAACAGGGCTATGGGATTCCCACCCCGGCCACAGTCTGCTCCCCAACACAAGGCCATGTGGGGGGCTCCCTCACTGATGAGGGGCAGTCCAAAGGCCAGTCCAGCTCTGCACCCCCAGTGACAGCCCACCTCTAGTGACTCCCATCTCATGCCTGCCACCGCCCCCAAAGTGCTATTCCTCCATCCTCGCTCCCTCAGTTGCTCCCCACACATGGACCCAGAGGGGAGCAGTCTGAACCTCCCCGCCCAGAAACCTGCCTTTGGGTTAAAAGTGGATCCTCTAGTGTTCCCCCAGGACCCCGAGCTGCCTGGGGTCTTACACAGGCTGCTCCCAGGCCCAGAACACTCCCTCCTCTGCCCAGCCCAGTCCTGAGCTTCCCCTACACACAAAGTTCCTAAGCCACATCATGATCTCCTGTGGGTAAAGGGCTGCTCCTTATCTGACGCCCCCAGGCAGTAACTACTGCTCCTGGGACAGGGCCTTGCTTCAGCAGAAAAGAGTGGGAAAATGGGCCAGAGGCAGTGACCTCAAGCCAGAGCTGCCCCCAGCAGGGAGCCACTGCCCCATTGAGCAATAAAGCAGCCACACATACCCCAGGACTCCTCACCACACCACAGAAAGGAGGTTTGTCCCCAACCCAGGGCCTTGGCGGGGGCCTAGGAATGATGGAATGTGCTCAACATGTCCTTCCTTGGGAAGGAAGAGCCACATGAGGGCTCCCTCCCTGCCGGCCTCAAGTGCCCTGAAAGCACCCTCTGCTGGGTCACCCCAACCCTGAGGCCAGTTGTTAAGAAGCAACCTCTTCCATAAAGACAGCAACACACCACATGCCGAGGCCTGACAACGACAGTACCTGACTCCTCTGTATGTGCCACCTCTGCACTAGGAACCGAAGGGCCCCTCACCACCCCAAGGACAGGCAAGGAGCAAAGGCAAGGAGCAGAAAAGGAACCTACCTCCAGTAGCACAGCTAGTGAGGCCCCATGATGGCTGGGGACATCCAATGCTCTCTGTGTGGGTCATGTACCCCAGGAGAGATTAACAGCAGTTGTTATTAAGGCCTGACAAGAGCAGGAGATGGTACAAGAATCCCCCCCCCTTTTCACAAGATGGCGCCGAAAGTGAAGAAGGAAGCTCCGGCCCCTCCCAAAGCCAAAGCAAAGGCAATTGAAGGCCAAGAAGGCAGCGCTAAAAGGCATCCACAGCCACAGAAAAAAGATCCATACATCACCCACCTTCCGGCAGCCAAAGACTCTGAGGCTCCAGAGGCAGCCCAAATATCCTCAGAAGAGCACCCCCAGGAGAAACAAGCTTGACCACTACGCCATCATCAAGTTACCCCTGACCACTGGGTCTGCCATAAGAAGTAGAAGACAACAACACACTTGTGTTCATTGTGAATGTCAAAGCCAACAAGCACCAGATCAAATAGGCTGTGAAGAAGCTCTATGACATTGATGTGGTCAAGACCCTGATCAGACCTGATGGCGAGAAGAAGGCATGTGTTCGACTGGCTCCTGATTATGATGCTTTGGATGTTGCCAACAAAATTGGGATCATCTAAACCAAGTCCAGCTGGCCAATTCTAAACATATAACTTTAGAACACCATTAAAAAAAAAAATCACCCTCCCATAGAGGAATCAGAGGCTGTAAGGTCCAGGGACTTGTCCAAGGTCAGCCAGCTGTCAAGCAGAGTAGCAGGACTCTAAGCTGGAGTTTGAGCCAGGCTGACTGGACCTTGGCTCCAAGGGCCATGGAAACATCCAGAAGATCATGTGAGGCACTTTTGTAAAGGATCTTGCTGGGCTCCAATGGCCCCAGGAGACCATGAACTTGCCCATCACCACCAGCCTGGCACAAGGCAGCCCAGGATGCATGTTACATTGAATCACATCCACGATACATGGTCTCAATCCCATTTCCCTCCCATCCCCTTACCCTGACATTTCCTACCTCCACGCTGTCACCTATGCTGTGCCCTCCAACTGGAACACCCTCCCCCCATTTCCATAGTTCTGAAATCTTAGCTAGATTCAAGATCCTACTCACACATCCCCTCCTCCAGCACAGCGCTCTGCATATAATTATTATAATAATTGCAGCATTAGCTAATGTAGATAACAGCCCAGTGCCGGGCACAGAGGCAGATCCAGGATATGTTAACAATTATTGTCAACATTATTTCCTTTAACATTCACTGAGACAAACTGTTATGGATGAGGAATCTGAGGCTCAGAGAGGTTAAGTGATTTGTCTAACAGATAAAAGCAAAACTGAGATGTGAACCCAAGTTGGCTTTTGTTCACTGCTCTATTCCAGCACCTGAACCTGTGCCAGAGGGAGAAAGAGCTCCGAAGCCTTTGCTGACTCTGCCAGGCCACTCCTCACTCGGGGGCAGCTCCCTGGGTCACAGCAACATCTTGTTCACATCTGTACCCCAGCACCTAGCACAGCACTGACCTTGAGGGAGGAGAGCGGGTTTCTCACAGAGGCAGATATCTTCTGGGGCCAAGCTCAAAGGAAGAAGCAAAACTTGAACTCAGAACAACCCCTCTGGTCCTCAGTTTTCTCATCTGTAAAATGAGTATAATTTCATAGTCCCCTCCCCCCCCCATGGTGGCTGCAGGGAGGGGGCAGCTTCAAGAAATGTTGGCTTTTGCTGTTAACAACAGTCAAACGGTTGAGTGTTCCCTCTAAGGGCACATGGCTATTATCCTGACCTTTGGCCTGGACTATGGCAAGTTATCTCATTAACTGGCCAGCCACGTTCAATGTGAAGTAAGTCACTGGACCTGGGAAGGGATCTCTGATATCATATCCAAGCTTTCCTTTGAGCAAGTGAGGAAACTGAGGCTAGGGAAATAGGGAGAAGCTGCCCAGGGTCCCATCAACCTATTAGTGGCCCAGCTCCCCTGAAACCCACTTGGAGAGACAGAAGTCAGAGGGACTTTCACACCCAGAGGAGGAAATCTGGCCTCTGGTCTCCATGGGAATCTGGAATGCTCTCCTAGCCACCCCCACTCCAAGTTCAAGCGCCACCTCTTTGGCACTCTACCCCCACAGACAACCCCGGCCTCCCCAGTTTCCAGACCTCACCCCACAGGCCAGCCTTCTCCTTGGTGCCTTGTTTATGATGTACCCCCCCACACACACACACACACACAGCTCTCCCACCACAGGTGATCTACAAACAAATGCTGAATGAACAGCCTCTCCCTGAAAGATCATCTAGCTTCAGACACCAAACTGGTCACCCAGGAGGCCACTGGGGGCCTGGAGCCTGGGCCGAGGGCCTTGGACTGGCTGGGTGTCCTCTTCAAAAAGGCAGGTTGGGTAGGGCGAGGCAGGGGAGGCAGGGAAGCCAGGAGCCAGCCAGGATTTCTTACAAAGCTGCCTTTAAAACCTTTCAGTTAGCAAATATTTAACCAGGGCTCAGCCACACCAGGTCAGGAGAGAAGGGTGAGCTCTCAGGCAGGAGGGCCCAGTAGGTGGAGGGGCACCCAAAGAAATGTCCCCCTCAAAAAAGGCAGACTGCAGGGCCTCCCACCCTGGGCCACCTTTTCCTTTACACCTCAAGGCGCCTTAGTAGGAGGAAGTCGATTCCCATCTGGACACAAACAGAGAGAAACAAAAGCCCTCTCATCCCCTCCGGGGCTGCCCTGCCGGTCTGGCAGCAGCCAGAGCCCACAGCCTACAGTCGGAGGCTTGTTCTGGGAGTCCCGGCCCAGCATCCCTGCTCCCTGGGAACGCCGACCCACGCTGGGGAGGGTGCAGAGGGGGTGCCATGCAGCATCATCACCCAGGGCAGGGTCCCCACTCCAGGGTGTAATCAGCTGCTGTCCCGCACCACCCCCAACAGTGGCAGTTAATGACAGGAATTCTGCAAACACTCCCCTCCATTCCCCTCACACCTAGTCACCATTCCTGTTGATTTTCTCTCAGCAACGTCCCTTGCCGCCTTTCCTGTCCTGTCATCTTTACACCCTCGCTGGAGCCTGAGCCTTCACAACCTCAGCTGCTGTTATCACCATGCCCTGTCCCCAGGGAACATCCCCCTCTCAGCCCAAGTCCACAGCAGGGGCGGGTTGGTATACACACACTGGCAGGTGCCCACCACAGGCCTGGGCCCTGCCCTGGGCCCATCTGAGGACCCACCCCCAACTTCCCCCAGGTCAGCCAGCTGGACCTTCCTGGCTGACCAGGAAGAGAACCAGCATCAGCCAGGTTACTGCCTCTAAGAGGCAAGACTGAGGACAGGACCCAGCCTGGAACCCATGTCCCCCATTAGCCATCCCACGACAGGCCAAAATGACAGATGGTGACACAGCCACAATCAGGCAAGGCTCCTGGAGACGTCACTGTGTGGGCTGAGAAAGCATTCATTCATTCAGCAACCCAGGGCACTGAGTACCCAGGAGAGTGTGAGACAAACCCAGCCCCTGCCATCAAGGGGACTTAACAGGTCTAATGAAGGAGACAGATTGTCAATAAAAAACCACAGTGGCTAAGTGCCCTGACTAGGAAAGCACAGGAGGTCACCGAAGCCCGACTCTCATCCCCTCTGACCCAGCCTGCATGGTCACAGGATACTCCCAGAGGGAGGTAGCAGCAGAGACAGGAGTCCCTGCTAGGTGACACAGGAAGCCGGGAAGGGAGAGGGTGCCAAGGAGAAATGCAAAGATCCAGATGTGCATAAAAGCATTAATCCATTCCGCAAATATTTCCCAGTGCCTCCCACACCAAGAAGGGCACCTCACGGATCAGCTCAGTGTCAAGTTTCCAATATCAGATCTCAGTTCAAATCCTTACTCCATCCCTCACTGGCTGCAGGACTTAGAAGATATGGCTTAATTTTCTCTGAACCTCGGTTTCCTCAGCTGTAAAATGGCAGTGACAGCAGTACCCACTTTGTCTGGTTGTCATGAGGATTCAACAAAATGAGTAAACTCACAGGGCCTGAGCAAATGGGGGCCTATATCATCAAGGACAATGACTGACCAGCTGAAAGGAGTTCTGACCCCGAGTGTTGGTGGCAGGGTGGACAGTAGCAGTGGCAGTTTTCAGTAATCTGTTTCCTGACATGAAATGGGCACAAGCAAGGGGCAACCAGAACAGCAGCTCCCTTCAGCAGGCCAGTCAAGGCTGGGAAGGGGACACACTTAGGGTCCAATTCCTTTGGGCCCTCATCCCTTGGAGGTTAATTAATCAGAAAGGGGAAGTGGAGAAAAACATCAAGAGACTTCTGAGGGCAAACACCCAAACAAACCGCATACCCCAAACCTTGGCAGAGAGACCACAGCTACTCTGCCTGGTGGCCGATGTGGCATGGAAGCTCTCGTCCACCCTCCTCTTTCTCACCTGCCATCGCAGTCACCAGGGATGCTGGGTCATCATCACCAAATACAGCACTAGCTGGGAAAACTAAGGGCACAGAGTCCTTATTCAGTTCTGTACCCAACTTTGGAGTAGCCCTGGACAAGTCTCTTGCCTGTCAGGGGCTCGGCTTCTCAGGGCATGGCCAGTCTCCTGCCTCCGCCTCCCAAGTAGCTGGGACTACAGGCACCCGCCACAACACCCGGCCATTTTCTTTTTGGTTGGAGCCATTATTGTTGTTTGGCGGGCCCGGGCTGGATTCGAACCCACCAGCTCAGGTGTACGTGGCTGGCGCCTTAACCACTTGAGTCACAGGTGCCGAGCCATAAAATTCAGACTTGCTTAGTATGTGATGAATAAAGCTGAAAGGGGTTGGGGACTAGGTCGGAGCTGCTAAGGGAAACGAAGGAGGACCCAGCTTCTCTCCCCAAACCATAGGGTTTGATGATTCCCCAGGAAAGCAGATGCTGGGGAAGCCCAGGCCCAGCCATGCCCTGGCCAAGCTAGCCCATTCTCAAGTCACCCAGAGAAGACAGCACCCCAGCAGAGGCATCTAACTGTCTCAGGTGCCCAGTATGGAGCCAGGGACCCTAGGAGGTAGGGAGCTCCCCATCTCTGGAGGTGTGTGAGCAGAGGCTGAGTAGCCAAAGACTCCCCGCCTCAAAGATTTGTTGTGAGAACTCAAGAAGACGTGTGAGAAGCACCGACAAGGCTCGGCGCCTGTGGCTCAACAGGCTAAGGCGCCAGCCACATACACCTGAGCTGGCAGGTTCGAATCCAGCCCGGGCCCACCAACCAACAATGACGGCTGCAACCAAAAATGGCCGGGCGTTGTGGTGGGCACCTGTAGTCCCAGCTACTTGGGAGGCGGAGGCAAGAGACTCACTTGAGCCCAGGAATTGGAGGTTGCTGTGAGCTGTGATGCCATGGCACTCTACCCAGGGTGACAGCTTGAGGTTCTGTCTCAAAAAAAAAAAGAGAGAGAAGCACGGACAACCCGCCCGGCAGTAAAGGCCCAATAAATGCCATGTGCTACTCCAATAAGAACTACGTGCTACATGCCAGCTACTGTGGCTCAGCCCCAGTGGAAAAGGGCTAAACACAGAGACACAAACCCACGAATCCCTCATGTCTCACTAGCCAAGCGCCAACATCCTCTTCAAGATGTGCTTCTTCCCAGGCTGCCTTGGGAGCCCAGACTCCTCCCTGCTCACCCACCACTCACACACACACACACTCTCTCTCTCTCTCACACACACACACACACACACACACACACACACACACACGCATGCACAATGCTGCCTATGACTTCTGGCTCCCAGGGTCTTCCCAGCAGTGGGGAAGGTGGGGCAGGGATCCTGCCTTCTCAGAGCCAGGGAGAAAGAGAAGGGGACAGAATGAGCCAATGTGAAAACTCACTGTGCGCTGGCAGCTGAGCCAGAGGAAACCCAATCCCAGGCTGGGATGGCAGTGCCCCGGGCATAGAGACGCTTTACACAGACCAAGACGAGAAGCTTATTCAAATAACAAGACTACTTTGGTCTGCCGGCTGAGCTCAGCCGGCAGGAAGCACAGGCCCTGCCCCACCCTGGGGTCTCCAGCTGCAGGTCTCCAGCCTCCCAGTCCCTGTTCCAGGTGCCTGAAGGGCCCCTGTTGGTGCTTCCTGGGAGACTCTGCTCAACTTTCCTGGCCCTCTGCCTCTTCATCTGTCCAGTGTAGGGGCTGGACACCATTGTGCCTCACCCTCAAGGCCCTGACATCCTTCAACTAGGACATAAGACAACATCTCTTCACAACGCATTGGCAGGCCCAGGGAAGCCCACCTGTCAGCCTTGACCAAAGTGACCCTGAGTTTCATCTGTCAGCCTAGGTTGTCAGTGACCATCCTCAGCCCCCGGCTCAGGTCAGAATCCCCTAATAGCCATTAGCTAAGCTTTGCTTTAATAATTCATTGTTCAATGTCCATGTCTCCCATAGGTCAGGGACATTGTCTAGTTCGTGACATATTCCCAACACCTAGCATAGCACTTAGCATGCAAGCATTTGTCCACTGTGAGATTACACCAGAGAGCTGTAATTCAGTCTCCCCAGCACGATGGTGCACCCCTGTAGTCCCAGTTACTTGGAAGACTGAGGCAGGGGGATCCATTAAGCTCAGGAGTTCAAGGTGTAGTGAGCTATGATCGTGCCACTGCACTCAAGCCTGGGCCACAGACTTAAAAAAAAAAAAAAAAGAGAGAGTACAAAGGAGGAACTTGGGGACAGACCGTCCTAGCCCTAGGGGTAATGTTAACTAAGGGCTCTCTCCAATCCCAGTACAGCCCAACAGGGAGGGCCATTCCTACACAAGTGGGACTGAGGCTGGAGCTGGGTCTAGAGCTGGCCAGGTCAGCCCAAGGTCATACATCAGCAGCAGGAAAGGTCACCACCCCGTCACGAAAATGAGGCTGTCACCTAAGCTCAGATCCTCAGTTTCCTCTTCCTGTTAAGATCCTGTCAAATGATACGGCACCTGCAAAGCGCCTGGGAAATCAGAGCTGAGCAGATCCCGCACTACAGCCCCTGGGTTGGTGCAGGCAGGAAGGCCTGAGTCTGCAGCCATTCACCTGGGGCAGATACATCACTCTGCCTCTGCATCTCCATTAGAGGAAGAGAGCCTGTGGTTCAGTGGGTAGGGCGCCAGCCCCATATATCAAGGGTGGCGGGTTTGAACCTGACCCCTGCCAAACTACAACAAAAAAATAACCGGGCACTGTGGTGGGCACCTGTAATCCTAGCTTCTTGGGAGGCTGAGGCAAGAGAATCACCTAAGCCCAAGAGCTGGAGGTTGCTGTGAGCTGTGATGCCACAGCACTCTACC
>CAUYON010061474.1:0-25272 GCA_963573935.1 Arctocebus calabarensis
TAGGAAGTGGCTGTACTGATCCTGAGACCTTCGTGCAGGCAATCTTTGAAGCCCGCTGTGTCTTTGACATGAGAGCCTAAGCCCAGGAGTTGGAGGTTGCTGTGAGCTGTGACGCCACTCTACAGAGAGTGACAAAGTGAGACTCTGTCTCTTAAAAAAAAGAAAGAAAGAAAAAAGCAATTCTCAGTTTCCTTGGCCAGAAGGATGAATAGGTCTCCTGGAGTTTTAGATGCCCACACTGCCACTGGCACAGTGCAGCACTCTGACTAGGGGCCACCCAGGGGCCAGGAAAGAAAAAACAATAGACAAAAGAGAGAAAATGAGCTGTTGATGTAAAATACCAATGATGTTAGAAACAGATAAGAGGATCACTGCTGCTATATGACTGGACTGGTTCAGCCTACTGTGTGATTAGGAACAACTTACTTGACTTTCTCTGCATTTCAAATCCTTTCTTATGAGGGTGGATGACTTAGGAACAGATGGAACCCCACAAGATGACTTCAAATAATCAGAATATCTTCTGTCGTGTTACATATTTTCTTCCAAAACAGAAAGATGATGGGAAAGGGAAAAGGACAAGTAAAATGAGAATGGAAATAAGATTTTCTAAGAAAAGCTATGAAGATGTCAAAACTTATTTTAACAAATAATGTTCAGGTTTTAAGGAAACTGTGAAATCCTACAATTTTTCCAGCAATGTGGGCAGCGGCTGGCAGGGCGTTAGCTCTACTTGCCCGGGGCTGTGGCACACCCACAGGTTCACATCTGGACATCTGGAAAAAGTTAATGTGTTTAAATGAGATTTTCTTTACATCACCATCCAGCTTTCTTTCCGACCCAGGAGGCGAAGGGGTGGTATCACTTGAGTCCAGGAGTCTGTCTGATCAACCTGGGCAACACACCACCCACACTGAAGGTAAACAAAACCATGTCTGTGATAGTGGTTCTAAGAAAATTAAGTGGTTCTTTAATTAATCAAGTTTTTCCACCTACAATTTCTAGGCCAAGAACCCAACATGGAAGGGACAAGTGTGAAGTTGGAAGAAAAACCCACACATCACGTGAAATAAAATGAGAAAAGTGCTCCTTCGTGTATCTTGGTAATTTTTATTTTCAAAAGATCTTACTTTTAGAGAATTACCTCTATAATCCTGATCCTGATTACCAAGTCATTCACCTGGATACCAGAATTGAAACAGTGTAGCATAAAATTTCATTATGTAATCAGAATGAAATCAATTCACTGGCAAACCATAGACTCTGGTGTGGGGGTGACTCCTAGGGTATGTGTTCCTAGGCATGGAGTTTTACTTTCTTATGTTTCAATTATTAACGACGTTTCCTTTCTACAACTTCCACAGTGGATTCTCCAGTTTTCCTAAATCCTACCAATTCCAATAAAACTTCACTAGGTTTTGTTAAAATCTGATTTGACTAGTGTATCAAATATAATTTTGACTATCAAAATGGAAACTAGAGACATGAAATATACTTGCAGAAGTCCTTTTCCAATAGAAAGTCTATGCCATGTTTTTTTGTTACTGGTAATAAATGAAATTTATCCACTTGATATTGTTCTCTGATATTTTTTTGCTAGATCAAAAATCAACCCATAACTCCTTCCAAAGATGGCAAAAGGCTGTATCATCACCTTCATTCACAAGTACAATATAGTATGAGCCTGATATAAACATCCAGAGTTTTTAAAAAACACTAATTCCTCAGGCCCAGACTATATTTACTCAAAAATCCCAGGGATATTTTTTAAATGTCTGTATTATTTTCATTATTGTTTTAGAGACAGCATCTCACTGTTGCCCAGGCTGAAATGCAGTGGTGGGATCACAGCTCACCGCGGCCCTGCCGGATAGACCCTCATAGCACACGTCATCATGACGGGCTTGGGATATTTTTTCATTATAAAAAAAGTCTAAGTTGATTTTGAAGATCATTCAATTTGGGAATGACACAATCAACTAATGATTATTAATAAAGAGATAGGGGCCTATATTCTACAGAGTAAAGGCCCTATGAAATAGAGAAATCCTCAAGTCAAGGATTATCTGTGCAGCAATATATGCAAACCTCTTACATGGAGAGGTAGTGCCAGCCAGGCAGAAATCTTAAGATATAATGGCACTTGGGACAAGCCTGAGCATTAATGTAAGTATTCATTAAAATTTACTGAATACTTACATACATCATTGTGTTAACTGACCTAAAAATTACAAAAGCAGCACATATATATGTTATTCTCAAGGTCTTATAATGGGGCTGGTCCAACTATAGATAAGAAACGACAATAAAGAGGTCCATTTTCTTACCATCTCAAAATGTTAAGTAAATTCTTATATACTGTAAGAAAACAGTTATAGAAATCTTTAGAAAATTAGAATCCTGAAGGTGGATTATTCTGCCATGTGGTTGGCAGAATAAATCGAAAGGGAAGGACAGGGAAACAGAAATCCAAGCCCAGGGCCTGACTAATGTGGCGAGTCTCTTAGAAGACAAGTATCACACCTGACAGAAGAACTGCTGGAAAGTGGAGCCACAGGAACCACAGAGATGGACACTGGGAACGAGACCATAAAATGACCTCACAGTTTAAAGAGTAGACATATTAGAAAATACCTGCAAGGGACAAAAACTATAAAAAGTGATTTAGCAGTTTAAAAAAGAGAACCAAAGAGAACTTCTAGAAGTGAAAATAAAACCACAACAATGAATAGAAGTAAGAGTATGGAGATAAGAAAGATATGAAGAGGTTAGTAAACTGGAATATGGGTCAGAAAAAATTATACAGAACATAAAAAGAAAAAAAACAGTTGGAAAATATAAAAGCAGAATGTGCAGGTCTGCCACATTTAATGAGAATCCTCACAGAAGGAAAATAATGAGGAAGAGGCTGGGTGAGGAGTAAAATCTGGAAATTTCCTAGAATTAATAAAAGACATAAACCCACACTCAAGGATCTCAAAAATTCCCAAGCAGGATTAATAATAACAACTCCATACTCAGACACATATTAAACCGCACAAAACCAAAGGAAAGAGAGGCTCTTGAGCAGAGGAAGAAAAACTGGACGGAATCAGATTCTGTGAAGACAAAGGTGGGGAGCTGAGCAAAGAAACAAGCTTGGCAAGCTGTTAACTCCAAGTAAGAGCATTCAAGAAAACAAATTACAGGTACAAAGCCTATGGACTAGAAGATGGGAGGCCCCTCCCCCAAGCAGGAGGCCTGCCACAGGCTATCTGCAAAGGAGCAAGGAACAAAAGACCTCTCATTTTACCTCAATGGAGAGAGCCCCTGAATTCCAACTCCAGGTCTCTTTCTCCAGGGAGGTCCCACTTATGAACTTAGACACCACTCTGCCAGGCATAAAATTGAACAGATATTTTTCCCCACAAGTCCAAACTCCCAGTCCACCCTTTCCCTCTTGTAGCAGTCTGTATAGAGTATGGCTAGGAGGAGTGAGAGTATACCTGTATAGCTCAATAATGAGAACACCTTAGGGAAAAGGGCATGGAGAGGGATTTAGCTCTCCTAACAAACATGAGAGCTCGCGAGATGAGAGCATTGGTGAATTGGCAGTCTCTACACCTGTGGTATTGAGAGGCATGAGATCAGCCTTATATTAGGCTGGAGGAGAAGACAGTTAGGAGCATGTGCATTCTATCACTGACCCACTTACTCTGACTCTGTCTCCTCTCCTGCCTGCAGAATGCCAGCACGGAGTCTCTCTGCTGAAGATTACCAAGCTCTACTAAAGACTAAGACCTATCTATTCTAACTCTGCTTTACTCCCTCTCTCCCGTCAGCTAAAGTAGATAGCCCTCAGGCACTTAAAAGAAATTGTTCCTGAGCAAGGTAGTTTAGCGGTCCACATCTGTAACCTAATAGAGCCGGCCCGAGACCTGGTCTGTCCTGGGCCCTGACAAGTGGTGGCAGCAGTGGGATGTGACATCCCCTTGCATGGTGGTCTGAAGTTCTCCCTCCTGCAGAGCACAGAATGTTTGGTCTTGTCCTGAGAGATCTGGGCATAGTGTGCACTGCCAACCATCAGGATAGAATCTGTCACTAATGAGGAAGAAAGGGTCACTCGGTGGGAGGAGGAGCAGTCCCGATTATGACTATGCCTAGCCAGTGGTGGTGTTCTCTCGGTTCTGGCTGTGTCTGGAGGGACTGGGTGCAGAACTGCCAGCTCTGATGGGAGAGTGGTTGCCCCATGTGGACTGAGTTCAGAAGACAGGGCTGGTCTCCAGCCCCTGCTGGGCCTACAAGCAGAGGCTTGGTAAGTGTGGACTGAGACCTGAGAGCAAGGGCGCAGTCCCCTGTTTCCAACAGAACCCTTGAGCAGTGGCTTGCTGGGTGTGAACCAAGACTTAAGGGCTAGGGCATGGTCCCATTTTCAGTGGGGCTTACTGGTGAGGACTGAGACCTGCGGGTGGGGTACAGTACCCTGACTCTAACAGAGCCTGGAAAAGAGGCTTGCCAAGCAGTGGACTGAGACTAGCAGGCGGGGATGTGGTCCCCTGACTCCAACAGGTCTGGCAAGCAAAGATTAACTCGGTGTGGACTGAGACGGGTGAGCAGGGGCGTGGCCTCTGGCTCCAACTGGGCCTGTGAACAGAGAAGCAGACAATAGTGTGGACTGAGTCTGGCGGGCAGGAGTGTGGATCCCTGGCTCCAACTGTGAATCCCTCTCTGTTGGGCAGGGTTTGCACTGCCTGAGACAATTTAATTGGAACCACGTCTGGGGCTATCCACTTGGGGACATTCTGAGGTCGACCTTCGAAGTTCTGGAGTGGAAAAGAATTGAAGGGTGGAGATTGAGTGCCAAAGATGTTTGTATCTCTTCACAGCCAAGATTTAAACCTCATACTGTGGTTTCTTAGGATAGAGTAGAGGTTGGCTGATATCAAAATAGTGCTATCTTATGCTACCTCACCAAGTAGGTCCTCAGAGTCTCCGGTCAAAACTCTGAAAGGGGCCTTTATAAGGTTATAGGTGATAAGCCACAATTACAAAGCCTAGCACTTTGGTAAGGGGCTATCTCTACTACCTGGGAAACCCAATTCAATCTCACCCTACCAGTTTTAATAACCAAACGGAAAATAAACATGGTGTGGACCCAACAGAAGAACTCTGGCATGAATAACCAAGGTAGATCAAACCCCCCCCCCCCAAGAAATGACAAAGAGATACAACTGAAGATGCCATACATAGACAAATGGCAGCAATGTCAGAAATCAAATTCAGAATATGGACTGCAAATAAGATAAATAGAATGGAAGAAAAGATAGAAATTGAATTCCAAAGAGTAGTTCTAAAGTTGTCTCAAGAAACTAATGAATTCAAAGCCCAAGTCACCAAACACATGGACATGAGAAAAGAGATAGCAGAGCTCAAGGAAATGAAAAAGTTAGTTGAGGAGCTCCAAAATACAGTAGAATCTCTCAGTAATAGAGTTGACCATGCAGAAAAAAGGATCTCTGAAACTAAAGACAAAGCTTTTGAACGTTCCCAAACACTCAAAGAGACAGACAAATGGAAAGCAAAAACTGATCATTTCCTGAGAGTTGTGGAATCACTCCAAAAGAACAAACATTTGTCTTACAGGAATTCCTGAAGGAGAAGAAGATGGTCTTAAAGGTACAGATGCTCTACTCCAAGAGATTATGGAGGAGAATTTCCCAAGCATAGCAAGAGATACAGAACCCCAGATAGCAGACAGTTTCAGAACACCAGCAAGACTCAATCCAAATAAAGCATCTTCTAGACACATTGTGATTAACTTTGCCAAAGTTAAGATGAAGGAGAAAATTCTGCAAGCAGCCAGACATAAGAAAAGCATCACTTTACGAAGGGAGAAGTGATGCAGAATGACTGCACATCTCTCAGCTCAAACGTTTCAAGCCAGAAGAAGATGATCAACAACCTTCAACTTCCAGCCTAGGATCCTGTATGCAGCTAAACTGAGTTTCATTTTTTTTTGATGGAGAAATCAAATACTTTAATGACGTAGACATGTTGAAGAAATTTGCCATAACCAAACCAGCTCTCCAGGATACTCTCAGACCCATCCTCCACAATGACCAGCACAATGCTCTATCTCTAAAGTAAAATCTCCCCCAAATTTTTGAACAAAACCCAATTTCCACAGGGGTGAAAGGATTAAAAATGTCCACTAGACATCTGAAATTCATGACACTCAAAACACAACTAGGCTTATCAATTCTCTCAATTAACGTGAATGGTTTAAATTGTCCTCTAAAGAGGCATAGACTGGCTGAGTGGATACATAAACTCAGACCAGGTATCTGCTGTATACAAGAATCTCACCTTACCTTAAAGGATAAAAATAGATTCAGGGTAAAGGGATGGACTTGTATAGTATAGGCAAATGGAAACCAGAAAAAAAAACAGGGGTTGCAATTTTAGTAGCAGATACAATTGGCTTTAAACCAACAAAGATAAGGAAATATAAGGAAGGTCATTACATATTTGTCAAGGGAAACACCCAACATGAAGAGATTTCGATAATTAACATTTATGCACCCTACCAGAATGCTCCTCAATTCATTAAGCAGACCCTAATGGATATGAACAACTTGATATCTTCCTGATCTATGATAGCTGGAGATTTTAACACCCCTTTGACAGTTTGGGATAGATCCTCCAAGAAGAAACTAAACAAAGAAATATTAGACTTAAGCCTGACCCTAGAACAAATGGACTTTACAGACCTCTACAGAACATTTCACCCTAACAAAACTGAATATACATTCTTCTCATCAGCCCACAGGTCATCCTCCAAAAATAGATCATATCCTAGGACACAAGTCTAACCTCAGCAAATTTAAAACTATACAGATTATTCCTTGTATCTTCTTGGACCACTATGGAATAAAAGTTGAACTTTACAGCAACAGGAATCTTCATACTCAAACAAAGTCATGGAAACTAAATAATCTTAGGCTGAATGATAGCTGGGTCAAAGACGAGATTAAGAAGGAAATCACCAAATTTTTGGAACACAATGATAACGAAGACAGAAATTATCACAACCTGTGGGATACTGCAAAGGGAAATTTATAGCATTGGAAGCCTTCATCAAGAAAACAGAAAGAGAGAAAGCCAACAACTTAATGGATCATCTCAAGCAACTGGAAAAGGAAGAACATTCCAATCCCAAACTCAGCCAAAGAAAAGAAATAACCAAAATTATGGCAGAATTAAACAAAATTGAAAACAAAAGAATCATTCAGAAGATCAACGAAAAAAAAAAAGACAACTTGGTTTTTTGAAAAGAATAACAAAGTTGATAAACCTTTGGCCAACCTAACCAGAAACAGAAAAGTAAAATCTCTAATATCGTCTATCAGAAACAATAAAGAAGAAATAACAACAGACACTTCAGAAAATTCAAAAAATCCCCAACGATTACTACAAAAATCTCTATTCCCAGAAATATGAAAATCTGAAAGAAATGGATACCTAGAAGCACTCCACCTTCTTAGACTCAACCAGGAAGGATTAGAAATTTTGAATAGACCTATAACAATCACTGAAATAGCATCAACAATACAAAATCTCCCCAAAAAGAAAAGTCTAGGACCAGATGGCTTCACATCCAAATTCTATCAAACCTTTCAAGAGGAACCTATATTATACAACATTTTCCAAAGCAGAGAAAAAAGAAGGAATACTTCCCAACACATTCTATGAAGCAAATATCACCCTGAAACCCAAACTAGGAAAGGACCCAACAAACAAAGAAAATTACAGACCAATATCATTAATGAGTATCAATGCAAAAATATTCAAAAAGATCTTAGCAAACAGAATTCAACATTTCAAAAAAATTATACACCATGAGCAAGTTCATTTTATTCCAGGATTACGGTTTGGTTCAACATACGCAAATCTATAAATACATCAATCACATCAACAAAATAAAAAACAAAGACCATATGATTTTCTTAATTGACACAGAAGCAAGGATGCCCACCGTCTCCACTGTTATTCAACATAGTAATGAAGTCTTAGCCATCACAATCAGATTGCTAAGAGAAGGCAATCAAGGGTATCCAAATAGGGTCAGAGGAGATCAAACTCTCACTCTTCACTGATGATGAGATCCTATACCTGAAAGATCCCAGGGACTAAACTTCAAAACTCTTTGTCAAGAAATACAGCAGCATCTCAGGATACAAAATTAATACTTACAAGTCAGTAGCTTTTATATATGCCAACAATAGTCAAGCTGAAAATACAGTCAAGGACTCTATTCCTTTTACAACAGTGCTAAAGAATATGAAATATTGGGGAATTTACCTAACAAAGGATGTAAAAGACCTCTATAAAGAGAACTATGAAACTCTGAGAAAATAAATAACTGACGATGTTAACAAATGGAAAAACAACTATGCTTATGGCTGGGAAGAATCAACATTGTTAAAATGTCCATACTACCCAAAGCAATCTACAGATTTAATGCAATCTCTATTAAAGCGCCAATGTTATACTCTAAAGAACTTGAAAAAAATAGTACTTCGTTTTATATGGAATCAGAAAAAACCTCAAATAGCAAATACATTACTCAGAAATAAGAACAAATTGGGAGATATCATATTACCAGACTTCAGGCTATACTATAAATCTATAGTGATCAAAACAGCATGGTACTGGCACAAAAACAGAGTGGTAGATTTATGGAACAGACTAGAGAACCAAGAGATGAACCCAGCTACTTATTGTCATTTGATCTTCGACAAGCCTATCAAAAATATTCTGTGGGGAAAAGACTCCCTATTTAATGAATGGTGCTGGGTGAACTGGTTGGATCCCCACCTTTCACCATTAACAAAAATTTATTCTCACTGGATAAAAGATTTAAACTTACAACATGAAACTATAAAAATACTAGAAGAGAGTGCAGGGAAAACACTTAAAGAAAGTGGTCTGGGAGAATATTTTATGAGGAGGTGTTGGAGAATGGAGACACGAGGGACAGTAGCTTGCCCCAGGTGCAGGACTTGTACCTATAATTATTAGGGGAATGCAAGAAACACACTCTCCAGGTGGCGTGTAGCAAATTGACTTTATTTCTGACTACCTTATATACTTTTGCAGTCATGTGCACACTTAGCTCTGTGATTTACAATATTCATTATTTAACTTTAAACTTAAGTGGCAGATATCCTGTCCTGGAAAACAGCACAATACTCTTTTACTTTTAGGTCTTAAAAAAATCTACATAAAAATAAGACACTATAAGAACAAAATAAGAACTATAGCTTCATGTACTCAAGAAGTTAACCTTAAATGAGTCTCTGACTTTGTTTCTCCACAGTGCTAAGATCTTTAGGCATTTGACAAAATGTAAAGACATTTTGTCAACCTCTGGACCATTACTCCAGGCAAGAACCTAGGAGACAATGGCTGCAAAAACTTCAAAGTATCTGTTCCCGGATGACCAGAAAACAGTCTTTGTGTTTGCCTCAGGGTTGCCCAAATCTATTGCTTTTTCTGTGACAGCAAAAGTCAATTTAACCCATTATTGGCTTACTCAAATGAGATGTACATGAGACATACATGTGGGGATTTCTAACCCCACAAGAGGACCCCTTCCCAGTAATTGAAGAGAGAAGATTTTGCAGGTTATGCTTCCGACAAAGGTCTGATAACTAAAATCTACATAACTCAATCTAATCAATAAGAAAAGAATAAATAACCCCATTTTTATGTGGGCAAGAGACTTGAACAGAAGCTTCTCTGATGAAGACAAGTGCATGGCCTACAAACACATGAAAAAATGCTCATCATTCTTAATCATCAGAGAAATGCAAATCAAAACCACTTAGAGATATCATCTAACTCTAGCCCACATCACAAAATCCCAAAACTACAGATGTTGGCGTGGATGTGGAGAGAAGGGAACGCTTCTACACTGCTGGTGGGAATACAAGCTAATATGACCTTTTTGGAATGGAGTTGGGAAAACACTCAAAGAACTAAAAGTAGATCTACCGTTGGATCCTGCAATTCCTCTACTAGGTATATACCCAGATGATCAAAAATTATTTTACAACAAAGACATTTGCACCAGAATGTTTATTGCAGCCCAATTCATAATAGCCAAGACATGGAAACAGCCCAAGTGCCCATTGACCCATAAATGGATTAAAAAAATTGTGGTATATGTATACCATGGAATACTATGCAGCCATAAAAAGATGGAGACTTCACATTGTTTATTTTTACCTGGATAGAGCTGGAACATATTCTTCTTTGTAAAGTACCTCAAGAATGGAAAAAAAAAGTATCCAATGTACTCAATACTACTATGAATGAAATCAATATATGATCACCTACATGAAATCAATATATAATCACTCACATGAACGGCAAACTATAACTACAGTCCTGAAAGTAGAAGGGAACAGGAAATAGAAGGGAGGGGAGGGGGATATAGGAGGAGGAAGAGTATTTAGGGGACCTCACCTAATGTACACGATGCAATGGTACATTTCAAAATTATTAAGAAATGAGTATAATTGTTATGGATGTGTTACTTAGTTCCATGTAAGCATTTCACAATGTATATCAAAGCAGTTACCCTGAACCCCATAAATGCATCAATGTAAGATTTCTTTAATGTGAAATATTCAGCCCCACAGTCATATATAGTGGAACGGTATCTCTGATGTGCTGAAAAACAGTAAGAGCAAAACCAGAATCCTATATTCAGCAGGATATAGGCCTTGCAGAATGAGGCCAAAACATAAACAATGTCTAGAAAACAAATTTCCAGCAAATACGCCCCTGGCAGACTCTCACAAAATAATATTCTGAAGGAAGTATCTCAGAAATTTATCCCAGATAGTAAATGTGTTAGTCCATTCAGGCACTTTAACAAATCCCTACAAGCTGAGTGTTTTATAGCTAAACAGAAACTTATTTTTCAAAGTTCTGAAGTTGGAAAGTTTTGAGGAGGCACTGCTGAGTCAGTCTGGTTAGTGTCCACACTTGAGCTCAGAGATGGTGGGCAAGGTCTCAGTCCTTTTCTGTAACAGCTCCGTTTCCCATGGCCTGCTCAGCTCCAGAGGCCTCACCTCTGTGAATTTTGGTGAGACACATTCAGACCACAGCAGTAAGACTTAGATAAGAAAAAAAGAATAAAGGGCAAAGAAAGTGATGTGTGTAAAATACACACTGATAAATAAAATTTGTCTTACAATTAGAAGATACTGAAGTACATGACAGAATTAAAATATGTAACAGAAATACGTAACAGCATATAAGTTGGAAATCAGTGAGTTGTTCTAGTTATTGTCTGTAAAAATAACTCCAAAACTCAACTGTATAAACAATCCACCTTTGCAGATTTAGTCTGTCAGGAATAAGGTATGGTTAAGCACAGCAAGAATGGCTTGTCTCTGCTACACAAGGTCTGGGGCCTGAGATCTGCTACCTGATGCTGGCTGTAGGGCCATTGGCTTGGTTTTCTCTGTGTGGCCTAGTTTGAGCTTGGTATTGGGTTCCCAGGGTGAACTTTCCATAGAGCAAACTTGAGAGTGAGACCAAGCCAAGAGGAAGTCACACACCCAATGGCCTAACGGTGGAGTCGTGAAGAAGGATGGGGTGGAAGTTTCTAGAAGAAAAATGGTACTGAAAATGTTGTTCTGCTATTTTGGGGAAAAGTTGGGAGCCTGGGGACCAACCACAGCTGCTAAGAGCTGCTGATGTGATGCTGACATTATCAGGAGGCACGTGGGAAACAGAGAAGTCTCTTCAGTCTATGGTGCTCTACTCCTCTTTTGTGCCCCTTGTTTGTGAAACTAAAAAGAAAATAAGAAGGCAAAAGAGAAATAGTTTTCAAAGTTCCAGGCACAAAGACCCAAAATACAGACAAGTAAGTCTGGAGTTGAAAGACAGTCAGTTAATAAATGGAGTAACAAAATAAGCACACACTAATTAAAAGGCAGGAAAACAGAGAAGAACCCCAAAACAGACTAGACAAAAAACAAAACAGCCCACCCACCCCAAATAAATGACGGAAATAAATCTACTGGTAATTATATTAAATGTAAATGGCCCAAATGTCCCTATTAAAAGACAAAGATTATCACATTAGATTTTTAAAATAGCCAGATATGGTGGTAAATGCCTATAGCTCCAGCTAAATAAGACAAATAAAACCCAAACACTAACATCCCGAGTCTGTGTTGTTTCTTTGTCCATTGTCAGTATATCTGGTATAGTTACTAATAGTGCCCTGGCAATGGTAAGAAAGAGACTTATAAAATTAATAGAAAATGATGCAATTTTTGCCCAAAACTCACTTTTGATGAAGTATCATTACATAGTACATCAAGGAAATTTATGCACAAGCTTTAAAAATGGATAATGTCTTGTAAAACGGCATCAAGACTGCCTATGTGGATATCATTTACTGTTGAAGTAGAATGGCTAAGTTGAAGCCAAATGTTGAAAAAAATTTAGATTTGCAACATACTATCAAGTATGGTATCAGAAAACAAATTTGTGCCAGAACTTGATGATGAAAGTTGGCTTACAGATTTAGCATTTTTAGTGGATTTAAATGAATTAAACCTGCGTCTTCAAGGTGAAAACCTATTTATCAATGCAATGTTTCAAATGATAACAGTGTTCCAAATTAAGGCAAACAGTTATATCCATTTTGACACTTTGGCTAAGCAGAGTCCTGGGAATAGTGAAAACTATGCAGCCTTGCTTTTCCATTTAATACAAGAATTTGAAAACAGATTTCAAGATTTCTGGGAAAATAATATTTTAGTGCATTTGTGACTCCATTTTCAATTGACTTAAATGTATTACTTGCCACTTTTCAAGTGGAACGCACAGAGCTGCAATCTGATAATTCAACTTAAAGAAAAATCTCATCATGTCTCTTTACTGGACTTTCATTGATCCTGTCTTCCCAAAGACAAGTATCCCTTGCTTCACTCACAAGTCATCTTCATGTCTTCGCTCTGGCAGCACCTACATTTGTGAGCAACTATTTCAAAGAGTGGAGTACATTAAGAGTCAAGTTGGAACCAAATATGTTTGGAGCACCTTGAGAACTGAGAATTGCAGCTACTTCCATCCAGCAGATACTAATGCCTTAGTTTCTCAAATACAATGTCACGTATCCTACTAGTTTTGTGTTGCCCACTTTTATAATAAATCAAAAAAGATGTTTTATTACTTAGATACAAAACTTGGGATCTCAGTGATTTTTAGTAGACTCTTAATGGGCCACTGCATAATTAGGATTACTATGTGAGGACTTTTTTGCTTATATGTGGTGACAGATATCATGAAAATTATGCCTGGACCTTTTTTAGTGCTCATCAACTTTTGTTAGGGTTTGTGTATTTAATGTTTGGCCCAAGGCAGCTCTTATTCCAACATGGCCCAGAGAAGATTAGACACCACCGTGTTAGGATGTCTCGTTATTCTTTCTTTTTTATTTATTTATTTATTTATTTATTTATTTATTTTTAGAGACAGAGTCTCACTTTATCGCCCTTGGTAGAGTGACACCACCGTGTTAGGATGTCTCGTTATTCTTTCTTTCTTTCTTTCTTTCTTTATTTATTTATTTATTTATTTATTTATTTTTAGAGACAGAGTCTCACTTTATCGCCCTTGGTAGAGTGCAATGGCGATAGCAACCACCAACTCAAGTCAGTCTTTGAAAACTTACACAAATTCCCCACAAATTAACCCTCTGATTACCAAGAAGTAAAAGCCTTATATAGAGTATATATACATATTTTAAAATCTTAAATGTATATAGTTAAGGAATATGCTTACAGTTTTTTAGTAAAAATATTTTTGCATCATTCATTTTCGTATGTGATTCCATCTTGAAACCCCTCAGAAACCAGATGTTCTGACTTTTTGTGAGTGAGCAACAGTTCTGTTCTTGCTCACACAGTCCAGCTCCACATGTCTGACGCATTAGGATATTGCAAGGCGCCTTCTGGATGTTCTGGGAATATACACATGGGCAGCTCTAATTGTTTCTTTAATCTATCTAATTGTTGCCATTTATTACTGATATCCTACACTCAGGGGCACCTGGCTACTTCCCTCCAAGTGGAAGTCTCTGAGGTTCATGCCCTATTCTGGATTTGGCTCCTTGAAAGTAATGCTAGCATTTACCACTGCAATGTCCAATAATTTCTGAGGGCAATAAGCACTCAAAAACCTCTAGTGGTAATGTTATTCCTCCAGGAATGTTTGGCCCAACCTCTTTGGAAAATTCAGAGGCCTTGTTGTACTCCAATGAAGTGACCAGCTTCCGCACTTCCTGCAAATTCGTTCTTGTCACAGCTGGCACTTGTGTGTCACAGTGCATAGTAGCTCCTTCTAAATCTTGTTTCATCAGCCAAATCTTGAGGTAAATGTCCTTCTGGATTTTCAAATTCACCTTCAATGTTATGTTCAGATACACACGACATTAGCAGCTGGTGTTTCATCCAAAACCCAGACATGTCCTCACTGTTCAGAACTTCAATCATCCTGGATTTCTTCCATGCCTTTTTTGAAGCTATGCAGCAGGTGCTTACACCCCCGTGTTACAATATGAAACCATCCCCAATTTTGTGATCTTTTACAGAATTCTCACCACACACGTGTTTCCCATAGTGCAAATGTAATTTAAACTTACAATTACACATGCCTTTAAAACAAGTAAAACATCTTGTTTTATAGTCACAAGTAAAAAAGCTCTGGCAGCACAGTCATCCATGTGAACGCAACACTCCACGCTGCACCACACTACAAAAAAGGTGGGAAATACGTGAGACCTCACATTTAAGTCCAGTAGACACAGCTTTAGATTGGTAGCTGACAGTATAACTCCAGACACAAAAGTTGCTAGCAGGCTGGGAAACCAACTTCAATAAGGTGCTTGCACCCCAGAACCACTGGAGATGAAAAGCTTAAGCAGAGGCCCACTGTTCACCTCGACAAAGTTGGCATCTGTCCACTTTCCACTGATGCATCTTCCCTCATTCATAATTCTTCCTTTGAGACATTGTAGAAGTCATGCTGGTATTAAAACATTAATAGATAAGGGACTATATTCACATTTATTGTGAAAATTGACAGGAAAGTAGAAAGTAAGGTTGGGTCCTTACACACCTTGGCTGATGATGCAAAAGAGGCTGACTGTAAAGTGCGGCAGGTGGTATGTGAGGCACCGAGGTGTGGAAGAATGCTACCTCCTGACTTGTAAATGACACCAAACATCTAATGCGGCAATGGTAGGTTGAAATATTTACTGATATTCGCTGCCCCACCACATCACCGCGACCACTGGGAAAATCTGATGGTGTCAATCACTATAGACTTGGGAAGCTGCATGCCCATAAAACTGAAGCCATGTGAATATAAACAGCGATAGTACGTGTATTTATTTTATGTGACACTGTGACATGACGTTCTCATCTACTAAGTTCATGCTCCAGAACCACACAATCAAGTTCCATCAAAAAAATCACAGAAACATCTCATAATGTTTTGATTTGGGCCCCATTCATAGCCATCCTGGGGGCTATGTAGCCTTCAGGCTGCAGGCAGGACAGCCCTGCTCTATCGGAACAGTAAATTCAGAAGATTTGTTTTTCCAGATAACAAGAATGTATCAGCTACAGTAGCAAAAACAGTATATTAACACAGGGATAGAAAAGGAGGAAGAAAAATTTAGAAAGAGGCATGCTGACGTATGGATATAATACATGATGTTGGTGGCACTGCAGAAAAGAGGGAAAAATCAGACTTTTCAGTAAATAGTGGTGAGGTACCTCCTAACATATGCAAAATTCACATGTGAAAGGGAAAATTAACACTTTTAGAGGGCAGAGAAGAGGATCATCATGACCTGAGGGCAGGGAATGGTCTTTTTAAAAAACAGAAAAACCTCCAACTTTAAAGCAAAAAATTGATACTTCTCAGTCTCTAACCATTAACAAATTCATGGAAGATCATCATATAGAGAGGGAAAGAAAGCCACAGAATAGGAGAAGAAAGTTACACCTACACAAATAACAAAGAACAGGATTTAGAAAGACCTTCTATGAATCGAGAAAAAAGTGGCCAACACAACAAAAAAATGTGATAAGACTTGACAAGAAATTTTACAAAAAAGAAAGCTGAAATGGTTAGTGAACTTATGAAAAGATGCTGAACTTCAATAGTAATCAGGGAAAGGCAGAGTAAAATTTCAATGAGATACACCTGCATATTCACCAGATAGGCAAAATAAAAAAATGTGTTAGTACCATGTTGACCAAAACGTGGAGAAGATAGCTCTAATGCTCAGGAACAATAATGCAATCGTCTAATAAAATTTAAGCTATGAATACCAAGCAATTCTACTCCTAAATACATACTATCTTATTTGTATTAGGAGCAACATATTAAATAATGTTCACTGTGGAACTGTGATTGCCCCAAACTAAAAACATCTCAATTGTCAGTCAATAGAATGAGTAAATCACTATTTATTAATACAAAAGATAAATTGCAGCAATGAAGAGGAACAAAATTATCACTACAACCACCATGGATAGCTCACATGTGGAATCGATATGATCTTTCCACATAAAATCAAAACCAAGAAAACTGTGTTACTTGGGGTTAGTGCACAGATGGTAGCCCTGGAAGAGTGAGACAGTATCATTAAAGGCAGGATGATGACAGGAACCAGGTGTGTGGGCAGCTGGCTGTGAGTGGGGGGGTGTCACAGAAAGGTAGATTCTGACTGTGGTCATTGCTCTGTGACCTCTAGTGGAAAGGAGTTTCTGATTGCGGTCAGTGCTGTTACCTTTAGTGGTAAGCGGTCACCTGGGAGTTCTGACTGGGGTCAGTGCTCTGTTACCCCAACTGCGGGCTACATAGTTACTTTAAAAGTTTTTTTCTGAACTGCATATTTTATGTACTCTTCTGTATAAATATATTTAAAAATGTATTTCTCCATTACAAAAACAAAATTAAGATGTACAAAGACAGAAATGAACACAAATTACCAAATAATACTTACTCTGATTTCCAAGATCTCAACTGCCTGATTTTTGTTTTTGAATCTGTGAAAAGCAAAATCATTAAACTCATACCTAGACATTGTGTACTAAATGATTAGATATTTACAATCACAATGAACTATATCATAGTTGAAAAAATTAGATTTCTTCCTCAAGATCTCAAGAAAACAATTTTTCTGCCTTCACTTTACTACTTATAAAATAATACTCTAAATATTGTGATTTTTTTTTTTAATGTTCTGTCACTGTTACCACCAGAGTATGCCACAGCAGATAAAGATAAAATAAGGGTTCACATTTATTTCGAAGTTTTATGTGGGTTACTTTATAAAGAACTTATAGACAAATAACATAACTGCTTTAAAATTCCACAAAGGAAAGAACTTTAGAAATTCCCTAGACTGGAGTTTACCAGATCACGGTTTCACATGGTCACAACTATTTCTCTCCAACTGTTTTATAAGAATTTACAGGACCCAAAGTACTCTGAAGTAAAGTACCTCCAGAGCCAGTGACTGCTGTTTTCTGATGACACAAAACTTCAAAATCGGGAAACACCAAAGCAACATCACAAAATGAACAGCAGGACCAGAATCTCTATGAACCAATTATGGAACAAAGCTTACAAAGATATTCTCAAATTTCTTAATTTATTTATAATTTAGAATTTATTTCTTAATAAGTAAAAAATTAGTGGAATTATACAAAATCAAATCATCAATTTTTGTACTTGTGTACTTGGTATTTCAATCACCAACAGTGATCTCATGGCATAGTAATTAACAAAACAAGAACTGTCATTAGCTTCACCCTGGCTTTCTAGCTTATCAGAACTAAATAAATAATGGCAATAACCATTATCTACAGAAAAAAAGTAATGACAAAATTGTGGCAGGTTAAATCACAACATTAACTTAATCCTTGTTGATTTTATTCGTATCTCAATGATGTCTATAAATAGAAATTGATAGTATGGTTCTACATTTAATTCTGAAGAGATGTGGAGCCTTGGACAAAATACAAAAATAAAAAAACACAAGCAAGCTATCATGTCATACTTGAGGTTTGCTGGATGGCTACCGGGAAGGTACTATTTACTTTCAAAGAGTACAAAAGAAAAGTGAAAGTGGAAAAAGGCTTCTAATACAAAATCCTTTTATTATTCCTGTCCTCTGTAGTCCACATCATTAATTTTAAGTATTTACTTGGAATCTGCACACTGAGAGAGGAGGACAGAGTGAGCCGACAGTTGCTTACTTCTGGAATCCCAGCTCCCAGCACACATTAATTATCCTTTAATCATACAATTCACTTTCCCAACCAGATATTTTTTACCAAAAAACCCACACTTGTCAAACCAATTTAAACTATTTGTAAATGGAATCAAAGTACAGAGTATAAAATATACCAAATTGGAGTAACACTGATGTACATCTGCTTTTTGATTTATCAAAGTGCCTATTAATGGTCTGAACAGGGAGTACAAGGAAAAGAGCAGGAGGGACATGACCTCCTACAGTTACAAGATGCCAAATGCTTTATAAGGCATGATAAGCCTTAGTAATAAAAAGGATCACTAGTTGTTCTCACTGAGTTTACAGTGTTGAATACTGTTTACCTTATTTTAATGAAAGCACTTATCCCAACAACTGCAATAGTTTATATCAGAAAACAGGAAGTTTCTCTTAATAAAGACCTAAAAAAATAAATTTTTACCTTTGTCATCTCCCTTTCTGGAAATGGGAAATAAAATGCTTTCTTTTAAAATAAAAATATTATTTTTTCTGTTCAATAGGTTTCTGGATGAAAAACAATCAAGATTGTACTAGTGATGACTTTTTAATCTCTAGTTTACATCTTTTAAGGATACTCCCCTCAGAAAACCTTTTAGCCTTATACACTATGACAACCAGGTTTAGAGTTTTAAATAAATAAAACAGTCACATCAGAAGGCATAGTGAAAAATCAAATGATTAGCCACATGTGCCAGTTCACAATCACAGATTATCTGAACTGGTTGTCAGAGCCCATATGATACTGATAACCTTGAGTCTAAGTTAACATGTGTCACTCGACCTACTTACAATGCAGATGTTATCAATACAAATCTTGATTTCTGGGAGACAGTATATACTGTAATAAACTCTGGCTAAACTATCAAAGGTAACAGAACTAATACTACCAGCACAATTTAAATGTCTATTCTTCATCCACTGCTACCATCCTTACTTTTCACACCAATATTAAATTCTCAAGCCTAATCCTAGGACAGATGCAAGGTGTCACTATTTTTATTAAAAAAAAAAGGTCTCAAATACTAAACAAATAAGCAAAAATTCATAAAACAGGATTAAGGTTTTTGGATAGTTGCATTTGTTACTTTCTTTTTTGATTTTTTTTGAGACACAGTCTCACTATGTCACCCTTAGTTGAGTGCCGTGGTGTTACAGCTCACAGCAATCTCAAACTGTTGGGCTTAAGCGATTCTCTTGCCTCAGCCTCCCAAGTAGCTGGGACTACAGTCGCCTGCAAAAATGCCCGGCTATTTTTTGTTGTTGTTGTTTAGCAGGCCCGGGCTGGGTTCGACTTGCCACCCTCAGTGCATGCAGCCGGGGCAGTAACCACTGTGCTACAGGCGCTGAGCCGTATTTGTTACTTTCAATTTCTTGATCCTTATCGCCTCTGGTTGTAAATATTTTTTCCTTCTTTTCATCCAAACAGGTAAATACACAAATCTGTCTTAAGTATTACAAAATGGCATTCCAGCTCAAAGTTGCATGTGCTCACAGCCACGTGTGAACCATCAGACAAGTGTTTACTATGCTTCAAAATGTCTTACAATTTTCCAGTGCAGTTTCATCCTGATGTTTTCCTTAAATTAACACTTCATCAAAGAGAAATCCAAAGTATGGTGTGTTGATTTTTTCAGCTTCTGAATTAAGTGCACTCTTCCCCAAATCAAGTGGTTCTGGAATGACCTAGGACAAGTTGCACTAATCAGGGCCAGGGCTGAAGTAGTACCTCACTGGGGGCCCAGGCAGGTCTTCGTCTCCATCAGTGTCTGGGGCAAATGACACAGTGAGATCCACGTATTTCTTTTCAGTGGAAGGTTTCACAAGTTTATGCATTCTAAGAAAAATAAGCAAGGATGAATATTTTGGTAAATTCTGTAAAATAAAAGATTTGCTGACCAATACCATCCAGAGAATCTGGACCTGTATCTAGACTTCATTTTAAAATCTAGTAACTAAGTTTTCATTTTTCTTTTAGTAAAGTTCTGAACTTAATGGATACTCATTTACCTAAAAATAAATTAATGCGGATCACTGCTGGCTATGATAAAAAATATAGACTATATGTCAAAAGACTTAAAAAAAAAAATCCCTACAATGCATATAATGATTTTGAAAAATTAATTGTCCTCCTATACTCACTTTAGCTTCTAGCCAGCTGCCTTCAGTCTACTCTCTTCTACCTCCAAACTACATTGCTGCCAGAATTCTCTTAAAATGTAAATTTGATGTTATTTTTCTGCCTAATAAAGTTATCTATCATATACCATGTATCTACTTTATGCTAGGCTCTGAACTATGCAATTTATTTAATCCTCAATAACTTTCCATTTTACAAAGATTTTTGTTTCATATATAATTTTCATTTTTCCACCATTCACTGTTATCACCTTACCCTTGACTCACTATAAAATGTTTGATTTCCAGCCAGGCACAGTGGCTCATGCCTATAATCCTAGCATTCTGGGAGGCCAAAGTGGGTGGATTGCCTGAGCTCATGAGTTCGAGACTAGCCTGAACTAGAGCGAGACCTCATCTCTTAAAAACAAAACAAAACAAAACAAAACAAAACAAAACAAAAAAACAGCCAGGCATTGTGGTGGGCACCTATAGTCCCAGCTAGTTGGGGGCCGAGGCAAGAGATTCGCTTAAGCCCAAGGATTTGAGGTTGCTGTGAGCTGTGACACCACAGCAGTCTACCATGGGTGACAAAATAAGACTCTGTCTCAAAACAAAACACAAAAAACCGAAAATGTTGATTTTCAAAACAGACCATTCAAAGCTCTCTTTAAACTTCATGTCTGCACAAACTGTTGTTGCTTTTGCCTAGAATACGTTCTGCAAAGAAAGTACAAATGAAAGCTAACCTGACGTAGAAGTTTGAGTTAGTAGTGCCCTAAGTACTTTGTAAAAAACCTTCATTATAACAATTATTGATTACATTTCAATTAACATGTCAGTTTTTCTTAGTAGACTGTAAACTCCTTGAGAGTAGGGCTATTAGATGAAGGTACATGAAAATAAAATATTAATTGGAATAATATACAGAATTCTCCTGTGCCATTACACTATTAGCCCTTAATGTTATTTTAGTGTATAAAGACTAAGGGCGCAATCATCTCATCCCACTAGATAAGAAACTAAGTTTCAAAAACTACTCCAAGTGGCAAAACAACGAAGTGGCTGAGGAAGGACAGGAACCTAGGTTTTTCTAAAGTTGAGTTCATACTTTTAACCACAACCCCATTGACAGACATTAGGTGTCTAGCCACTTAACAGGCACTCAATAAATACCTGCTAAATGTATAATGCAATAAAATGAGAAATACTATTCTCAAAGGTTACCATGCTGGAGGTTTGACACTGGCCAAATCTCAAGCATTTTTGTTCATTATTTGCAGTGAACTTTAGATTACACTAATCAATACACTTTATGACCACACATTCCACTATCTAGGCACAGTACAATAAAGGGATTCTAAATGTTACTCTTAATTTATCCAAGAATACTCAGGGATCCTAATAAAAAATACAAGGCAAATCAATGCTTTAACTAACAATAGTTTCATTTTTTGATGTACAGATAATTAAAACTGGATTATAATTTAGAAATGATAACCATAGGCAAAGCCAACAGATATTTGTCAAGTATTGGCCTAAGTATTTGAAATACAACATCGACCACATCAAATAAAGATTCCTGCCCTTGTGAAACTTATGTTCTAGTGGGAGTTTGGAGGAGACAGATGTAAACAGTAAATATAACAATACACACAGCATCATAGGACATTGGGAAGTGTGAGGAGGGAGAGAGAAGCAGAGCTGAGCACAGGGCTTGAGGCCACTGGATGGGCAGGGTAAGCGGGGCACAGAGGGGCCTCTTCAGGAAGTGCAAAGATCAGATGCAAGAGTCAGCAATCTCAGCATCTCAAAAAAAGCTGCAAGAGGAAGCCACCAGAGCAAAGGCCCCATGCTGGAGCATGACTGAAGTATTCAAGGAAAATTAGGGAGACCAGCATAGCTGGACTATTGCAAGTAGGGGGAGAGAAATAGGAAAGGAACTTAAAGGGATAATTGGGAACTCAATTATTTATAGCCCTGAAGTCTACTGTAAAGCAGTGGGTTTTTAGTTCCCTTTCTTTTAGTCTTTGCTCAGTTACTACCTTGCCAGGTGAGTATCTGATAGACAGAGGAACACTTTAGACTACTCTATAAACAAAGCAATGCAATAGCCCCAACTTCTCACATTTCCTTTTCCCTTTACTCTTCATTTTCTCCACAGCACTTACCATCATCTCACACACTTGCCTAGCTATTACACAAATTCAAGTAGGAAGGAACTTTGCTCAGTGCTGTATCCCTAATGCTTTGAGTACTAGTACACATTGGGCATCTTTAACAAAAATCTGTTCAATAAATGAATAAAGATAACAATCTGGCATTTCTGTTTTATTCCTGTGCCAGGTATTATGTCTTTCCACTTAAAAAAGTGGATCCACTTAAGTGTATTTACGAAATCAGGTTTTATTACCTGAAGAGGTCACTCTAAACTGTCATAGACTTACAAGGGTACTGTAACTCTATCAATCTCTTGAGAGGTAGCCTGTTGGCCCTCGCCTGGCAACCTCCTCATCTTGCTAATACGACCAGACAAAAGCAATGCTTTCAACTGAATTTTAATAATCTCTATATTTTAATTTTCAATGTGTGTCTAGCTTACATTTCAATTCTTTTGAATTGTTTGCATATAATGTTCAATACTTACGTCAACTTTAATCTTTTTGCATGACCAGGCATTACTGGAACATAAAGCATTTTGACTCCCTGTACCACCATTGTTGGCTCAATCCCATACTTCTCCTGAAAGTCGATACCCAAAAAATGAAAAAAAAAAAAATCAAAGCTTTACTCCAAAATAAAAGGCTTAACATTGTTTATAAACATTTTATAACTACTACCGAAAGAATAAACTTGTGCTAAAAAATATTTTTAATTTCCAATGAAGTTATGAATGAAAACTAAACAGAAACCAGACTCAAAGCTACTAATCAAACAAGTTAATAAAAGTATCTCACCTTGACTGCATTTATAAAATCCAAGAGAGTAAAATCTTCTTTTCCATGTACAGTCCATCGATCCCAAATTGTAAATGATATTCCATTTCTGTTGTAGAAAAAGATTTAGAACAGAAACATAAATGATGTTTACTGATTCTTAAAACAAAAAAAACCCAAACCCTGCAGTCTATTATTTGTAATTTAGCTAGAAATTAATATTGGGAGGGGGGGATACAACTTTTAAAATATTTCATAATCTTATTTCCCCATTACATTATACAGGTGACTGCTTTTGTCAGTGGCTGACTCTCTCAGTGTCCCATGATAAATCAAGTTATCTTGGGGAAGAGAGTGTTCGCTCACTCTCCCCCTCTCTCTTTTTCAACAGCTGTAAGGGTCTCACTGTGCAAAGGCTCTAGTCCACTATCCCTGGACACTTGGGTTGTTCCAAGTGTTGGTCATCATTAACAATGCTGGGATGATTTTCTTGCAATATGTAATTAGAGATGTGTGCAAATGTATCTGCAATTTTGAAATACAGTGCCTTGTTTCCCGTGCTGTGGATTAGGGTTATTTTGTGCTCTAATCAGCAACATATCAGAGCATTTACTTTCTTATAGCCTTGTCAAGATAGACTTTTTTCAACTTTTTGATTACTGCCAATCTGAAAAGTAAAAAAATGGAGTCCAGGAAATTGTTTTGCTATGTTGCAAGCTTGTGAAATTAGATCCTAAATCCATAGTTAGTTAGATACTCGAGTACCTAGTTCTAATTCATCTGGGTTAGGTAGACAAGAGATGAAACTATAATGCTAAATAGAGTGGCTGGTCAAGTTATAGAAAACTTCGACTAGTGTACTAATGCTTCAGGAAGAGGAGGTGTGATCTGGTCTCGAACTAATGGCAAGGAGACATATATACATATATATATATATATATATATGAAAAAAAGAGATGAAGCCAGTTTTTCCTTTTAAAAGTTAAAGTATTTTTTCTCCTTATACAAGAGAAGTAGACCTTCATACATACCTGATTTTAGTCTTTCTTACTTCAGATGTCTCTGTAAACACTATAATTGGAATGGCTAAGTTAAGAAAACAATTTTTGTAGGCTTCAAATGGACAGCCACCAGTTACTTTGATCATCTCCAAGGCAACCTAGACAAAACAAGGTACTCTGTTCATACAGATAGCCTGAAACTATTTGTGACTTTAATTGGATCTATTCAATTTTCCCAAGTTGTTTTCAATCATTTCTCTGTGAATATTAAAAGCAGCTATAGACCTGGAATAATGTAAATTTCTTATTTATAGGCCTCTACACTTTAAGCATATTTTGTATTAATACTTTCAAACTTTCAATCTACTCTATACATGGTGAATAAAGTTATTAAAAATACTAATGATTAGCTTCTCAACTTGGCTGTTGTTGGCATATATAAAGGCTACTGATTTGTGGACATTGAGTTTATATCCTGAGACATTTCTTGATCACTTCCAGGAGTCTTGTGGTTGAGTCTTTGAGGTTCTTTAAGTATAAGATCATATCATCAGAAAAAAATGTGAGTTTGATCTTCTCAGTTTTACTCCATTCAGTATATTAGCTGTGGGTTTGTCACAGATGGCTTCAATCAGTTTCAGAAATGTGCCACTAATACCGATATTGTTAAGTGTTCTTGTTAGAAAAGGATGCTGTTCAGAATGGGAGAAAATATTTGCAGGTTATGCCTCAGACAAAGGTTTAATAACAAAAATACACAGAGAACTTAAGCGTATTGGCAACAAAAGGGTAAGTGATCCCATCTCAGGGTGGGAAAAGGACTTGAAGAGAAACTTCT